>CM035169.1:3204360-3293249 GCA_020205615.1 Panax quinquefolius | reverse complement strand
GGGTTATTTTTGTTTTTAAATTTTTGGTCCAGAAGTATATTTCTTCGATCAGGGCGATCAAATAAACACGCTTTTATGAGGAATAGTTACAGGGGTTGGCTCTATTTTCTGGTGTAGATTAGGGAGGGGTAATGAGAGGGGGCGACTGGGTTTTCCGGTGGCTCTCCTCTTTGGCGAGGATGAAGGTCTTTTCTCAGTGCAAAACCTCTTGGCTCTCTACTTACTTTTGAAATTCATCCGTATGAATTTAAGGGTTGAATTCGACTTGAGGGTAACCCGAGTTAGTATAGCCTCAAATTGTTCAGAAAACTTCCACTGGACGAAAAAATCTTGAACTCCTTTATTTACTAAGGAACTCGGTGCGATCGGAGAGATCTTTTACATAAATCAAACGATTCATATTAAAATTATATATCATAAAATATTTTCAAAAAATATATATATGAAATGATTTGATACTTACGCCTTACGGTAATATAACTCAACCGTACTGCCTTGAGAGGTCAAGTATTTCCCTCTTTCTTGCGGGAAGATTGTCGAATAGTTCCATCATTTCGGCTTCCAGTTCTTGAAATATCTCCAAGTCGCCAGATATCTTTTCGTCGAGTTGCCGATTCGGTAAAAGAAGAAATCTCGCGGGGCCTTTGACGAAGAACCATTTCTTAATGTCGTCCCCTATTGCTCGAAGGTGTTCACGATGAACGTCTATCGAGCTTTTCTCCGGACGGAGAATGCTTGAGGGCTTTGAACCCTGCTCCTGGATTGGAATATCTTGTATCACCGTGAAGAAGAAATCGATGAGGCTCGGCCTTCGACTTCATAGCGAAGGCCACGAAGGCAGAATGTGAATGTAGGAGTTTGGCACCAATTTGAGAACCCTACTGAGAAACCCCGGTAGGGGTCATCATATAAAGATGTGTGGAAAACGAACCCCCTGCTCGATGGGTCATAGGAATGGCCGGTAAGTCGACCTTCAGGTAGTTGGTACGTCTTCATGAGACAGGGGTACCACGATCGCGTGGGTATCAGGAATGTGGACAGAGATCGAACCCTCTTTGGTTCCACTTTCGGTTGATAGAAGGAGTGTTGGGCGTGAGAAGCGTCCAGTACTCTGTGAAGTATTCAGAGAGGGTTTTAGAGTTTTCGGCTTGGGATTCGTGCTTATAGTTCCTTCCGCGAGGGTTGGGGTTTGGTGGAACCACTTATGTGATTGTGTTTCTTAGTTGGGGAACTTTGTTGTTCGAGTTGTAGGAAGCCATTTGTGAGATTTTCATGAGAAAGGTGTCGGAAAGTTTAGAGGCTCGAATTTCAAATGAGCAGGTAAAGCTATCGAATTTTGGTAAAGTTATCCTTTTATATTAGCCGGTTACCACGGTGTTCAAAGGCGGGTACATTAAATCTTATTAATAATTTGGAATTTGAATGAAGCGTCCAGGTCTCAGGAATTGTCCAGGATATTTAATGAATTGAGGCCTTTCGATTTGGGCCTTTAATCTCCTTTTGTCTCATTTTCGTGGTTAAATGATAGCAGGAATTTTATTTAATTCTTCTTATTATTGATTTTGAGGTAAAATATCCATGGACTATTTATAGTTTACATTAAATATTACATTCGACAAAAACTAAAGGCAATGTTGGTGTCGCGATATTTTCTACCGTTAAATTTAGGGTATATTGGCTTCCTCTTTAATTAATCTATGCTAGCCTTTATTATTGAGCCGTATGAAGATCTTTGAACTTGGATTATCTTATTATTCTCTTTTTTGACTTATAAGGCGGGTTGGTCGGTCGAATTAGATCTTTTGGGCATATTTTATGTCTCTATTTTTTGATTTTGATGAAAAAGCATGATTAGAGAACACATACTGTGCATGGGCGTAAAAATGCGTGATTGGATAATTATTGGACTCATGGGAAGCCGCCGGTCGAGGGGCGAAGGATAGTGGGTGTGGTATTGGGATGATCGGAGTGCGTTCTCATACACCTATTCATTCATAATCGTATGAATTAGTCGGTGATAACATCGGATCAGATAATGTCGGTTAAGTGGCTCTACTTTTGATGAATTTTTCAACATTTTCCCAGTAATCAAGAAGATTAAAGCAGTTAATGAAATTAAACATTAGAAATAATTTCAACCAATAGTCTTTCTAATATCAAGAAATCATCAACAATAGATTAGGCTAAAGTGTACATAAACCCATTTGTAAAAGTTTCAAACAGTTTGGTTTACTATATTCCATAAACAGGTATATTAAAGGACCCCAAATAAAATAATTCACAGGAAAAGAACAAACTAAAAGTGAGCTTGACCATCATCCTGAGAACCAAGAGCATACACAAAATTTAACGCATAATCTTAATCTCTCTCTAGAAAATAAATGAAAGAACTAGTTGTTCAAAACAATATCTGTAGTAACTATGTAAGCCCAATCAAAACAGAAGTGTACACAGACTGAATCTACGCAAGTGATGATGCTCCATTGAACCGTATAATTTTTATCATATATATACATATATATATATAGAGAGAGAGAGAGAGAGAGGGAGAATTTGCTTACACTTGGTAGGGAGAGAATTGGGTGATGTGCAGAGACAATTGGGAGGCCATGGCAGGAGAGAGAGAGAGAGAGGAAATATGGAAAAAATGGAGATATATATACAAGGTAGGGGTGGTGGTGGTCTCCATGTGAAGCCATCGAGGAGGAGGAGGAGGAGGGAGAGAGAGAATATTGATAATAAAAGATTGAAAATATAAACGGACATTTCTAACAAGTCTTTGGATTCGGCTCCCGCCAACCCAGCAAATTCCATTCTTTTGGACTTCTCTAAGTTGGTGGCTTTGTTTTATAGTACTATTACTCCTCTTTTGGATGCGCACGGCATGATCACACCCCTACACGCAAGACTCTAACTGGCACTCCATATTTTCATATTGTGATCCCTCACTGATTCCCAACCACCCCAGAACAGAAGAGTACCATTTGAGTTTGATCATAATTAATTTATAAAATATAAAAAATTAAATTGTTATGATTACTACTTTTAATTTTGAAATAAATTCTTTATCAGTTTGGAATTTTAATAAATAAATAAATAAATAATAAATTATACAATTTTTGAAGAACAAAAATAGTAATTCTTATCAGTTTGAATGATGGAAGAAATGGGAAAGACGAAAAACTGAAAATTTTTGAGATATATAATTATTCCAAGAACAAATCTTTGTTGAAATTTATTTTTGCTCTGCCAGAAACAATTAAAAATATCTGGTGCCTCAAGACTGCATCCTACAAATAATTCAGGAAAAAGTGGAGAAGAAAGACTGGGGGGTATGTAGAAAAGTTAATTACCATAGACTCTGCAAGTCCCATACATGTTGTAGAGGATTTGATCTAAACTTCAAGATTTCCCAACTATGTTGTATAGTTCGCATCCCATTCACTTATTACTGTCAAATTCTATTTTAAAAATGGATGCAGAAGGTAGCCAAGTTGGAAATTTGGACCGACTTCCAGGAATGCAATTTTACAACATTATTTCAAGGAAAAGAAAATTTCAATAATGGAAAAAGAAACAGGTTAACAACATTACAAAATTTCAACAATGGGAGTTAAATACAAGTCAAAGAGGCCTCCCCTCTAAAACCTCTTTGCTCCTATAATTTAATTAATTAAAAATATAAATCTCATAAAATTACTGAAACTGTTGTTCTTCTAACTTCACCTAGCTATTGTCCTAACAAAAACTCATGGAGTTCTTCATTCTTTTATCCTCCCATTTCTAATTTCTTCAACAGACACTTCCACGTCAGGCTCCTTTCCAAATCCAAGTTCTGACATGTCTTGCTTTGCCATCAAATTTCTGAAAAGACCCGGATGGAAGAAATATTACTACTACATGATGAAAGTTACAAAAAAAGAAATTTGACCAAGGCTACATATATGACTTGATGGGTTTTACAAACTGCATTTAAGCTAATACACAATACAAATATAAAAATACCAGTTTTGCAAAGAAACATTACAAGTGTCTAACTGTCCACCTTCCTTAAGTCTTCTTATGCTGCTATGTCACTGAACAACGATTCAGTATTTCAAAAAGGTTAGGAATTACAGTACAGAGTCTAATGCTGGGAAGCAAGCTTTAACATCTAGTTGAAAATTTCACTAATAATATAAAAAGTCTGTGGAATGCACACAAGGCTCTTATAGACCACCCAAGGACTTAATACTGAAAATTTAGTACTGAACATTGCCAGGATAGCAACCAGGAGGTGATTAGAGTCCCCAACTCAAGCCAACTATCAATATCTCCTTATCTATATACCTAAAATGATATGTAGCTTTAGACTATGCAATACCTTTTAGGGGTCAGCTACGCAGCATAACACCATATTCATCAATATAATAGTTATGAACAGATTACACATTATACTTTCAAATATCATTCCACATTTACACCTTGAACATCAACACATGCTTTTATGATGTTAGTTTTTGTAGTTATTTGTGTACGGTACTGCTACAAACGTGTGAATTGGCATCCATTTCTCAATTTACGTATAGGGGCTATTTTAAGCTGTTCGCCACAATTTAATGAAGCTCACTTGGCAATATCACTCAGGGACAGCATAAAAGCGATCATAAACGACTGCTTAGACCACATGCTTAGGCCGGAAAGATCACTTTATAACTACAATCTAGGAAAAAGAATGATTATACAGATAGAAAAATGAAATATCAAGGGAGTTTAAAGAATTTCAAACTTGAAATAGTTCAGCTGTGTAATTAAGAACACATTTGATCACTTTGCCAATCAATACATTATGATGTCATCAGGTCTAACAATATTTTAGGGTTCAAAATATATCCAACATTATGAGAAATGAACAGCATGACAATCGGAATAGTCAACTTTGAATAGAATTTATATGAAATTTTACTCATGAACACATGATAATGCAAACAATATTTTGTAGGGGAACAAACTCACTAACTTTTGCATACGACATTGCAGGTACTTTTTGGACAGGTGTCTGCATATATCAGATTTATGGCCAGAAGATTTGAGACAACTGATGTATTCTTTTTTCTCCTGAAAAATGCCAAAAGAGAGACCAAGAACACAAAAAATGAGTAAAGATCTTCTATAATAATGCAAATGTAACTTGTAAACTTCGAAGGAGTACATTATCTACTCGAAAGAAAACATTAACACTTTTTAAATACTACCAGGTCACATAAATGCATATGGTCCAAAGGGAACACTCCTTTTTCTGGTGGTACTGGCCTCGCTCCTCTGTTTCCCCCAAACGCTCCACCTGCAAAATGCTATATCTCATTTGATTCACACATACATACATAAATAAATAAATATACACATAAGCACATATAGAAGCGTAAAAAAGAGTGTGTTAACACATCAGCAATGAGTTAAACAGTCAAGAAAGAAGATTTTGAACAGTGACACTTGACTCACTTCAACGCGTTAAAGATTACAAGGGTGCAAAGTCATAGCGATAAACGTTGACTTGTAACTAATATTGGTCAATGATCGTTAGTTAATTAGTTAGTTAAGTAAAAGTAAGTAGTTAAGCACGAGTGATCTTCATTCTAAGTGAACAGGTCAGTAGTTAGTTAGTTTGTCACAACTTGTTTGGGAAAGCGATTTGCGAGTGAACCATTTTTATATGTTTGATAAGTAATAGTGTAAGTAAAACATAAATACCACAATTGGGTCATGCAACGTGTATAAGTTGAATAATTCAAAAATTATTTCCTCAATCTTCTCTCTCCTCTCAATTCTTCATCTCTTCTGCAATTTACTTCATTTCCCATTCTTTCTCAGACTTGTTACCTTGCCACAGTTTCAGCTAAGGTTACAGTCTTCTCTGTCGTTACATGTTACATGGAGGATTGTGGTCAAAACTTTTATGGAAAAAGTTGTTGACAACATCGATATCAGAATTGGGAATGCCTATATAAGAATCAGATCCACTACTATTTTAGAAGAGTACATATTAAGATAGATAATAGATTTATGGAATTACGACCGTTGTTGATGTCTATTAACAAGAAATTAACTGAGCAGATACAAGGTTACCTCTTGAAGCCATGACAAATGGTTTAGGTTTGCAATGGCTCATCTGGTAAGGATAATTTCCCACAAAAATTGATAAAGCCTTTTAGATTTATATATTTTAATTTGATGAACAAAGGACAAACTTAAGAAATTCCATTGATTCTTATTACAATTTCAGAGCTAAATTGTTGACTTCTGGTTAGATATCCAATTAATCCGTCTCCAGATAGCAAACTACTGCTAATCTGTGGATACGGCTTGAATCATAGACAAAGTACATAAATAGGAGTATTACAAATTTAACCTATTTTTCACTAATCTTGGATCAACTCTACTAAAATCAACAGTGTAATAATCAATTAAGAGAATTTAACTTGAACCCTAACGAAACATAGAGAGAAATACCTGCACTCATTTGTATAATATAACAAGATACAAGACAGACTACCAAAAATGATGCAAACTCGGAAGAAAAAAAGGCGTGTTTGAAGATGATTGGATGGGCGTTTTATTTTGATTGGATGGTGGTGTTATTGTTGGGATAGCGTTTTTGAAAGGCCCGAAACACTGATTGCAAAGGTTGGAGTTGGACTATGCAGATTCAATGAGATGGGCCAATGTAATGAAATGATTTCTACAGTTACTATGATTTTCCCGAAACGCGGTTAGCAATGTCGTTTTACATCACTTTTTTTTCTCCCTCTTTTATAAAACTACTCAGCAGCCAGAGCAAATCACATCTTAATTCTTTGGTAAAACTTCAAATCCAAAACCTAGAGACACAGAGTTAAGCTTTCTGCTCGTCCAAAAATGGAGGAATTGACGAGCAAAAAGGCTGGAAAACCCATTCGGCTGGAAAATCATCGTGAGATTTTAGGGCACTGAGCGAACTCCCCAGTCCGGCGAATTTGGAATTCACACTGATTACAAAGCTTGCAGTGGAATTGGTAGAAATAGAGATCATTCCGGCGATGTATGTATGTATGTATTCTTCACTAACTTTTTGCACTCTTTGCTTCCTGAAAAATTCAAATTATTATGATCATCTAGTCCCCCACTCCACCCACGGGATTTCTTTTTAATTGCACCGACTCGCCTTCAATACTTAATATTATTAGGAGTTTATCTCTAGTGTTAGAATAGCAAAAGTCAATTTGAATTATCCCAAATCAGTTATAAATTGTGATGATAATCTATTTGTAGTATTTGAGAGAGAGATCATTTTCATCATTAAAATTAAATTTTTGAATATTGTATTACTTGTCACTGCCCTGTTTCACTAGCTGGGGCATGTTTGATTGCCAAGATTTATTATTGCTCCACTTACTAGAGCTAATTAGCTATGAGCATTGGGGTTAAAAATTTGGTAACCTTTTTATGGCTAAGAATAAGTTGAACACTTTACAGATAGAATTATTGAGGATTGTGAAGAGTGAGCAGGGAGTCACACATTGGAATCTTGATTTTGTGGAGAACAGTGAGCATGGAGATAGGTCTGTCAAAATATAAGAACTAATCTTTAACATATATCTATCTGCTTGTACTTTTCTTGAGTTATGATTATGTGGCATTATCTAGACTAGACAATGAAATATTTGTCACTTTTAACATCAATCTTGGGCAATTATTCCATTACAATTTAAAATATTTCTCATGACTAGTAATTCAACTAAGATATAGATTGACTTCATGGAGATTGTGTAAGATTTTCAAACAGTTTTTAACGTTGCAAGTTTCACATTCTGATTCTTAACAGGTATCAGGAGCTGGCTCACAGAGTTGATGAGCCTTCAGTGAGCTTGATACGACTATTAATCAGCCACCTATTTTTCATGAGACACAAGAGAGTCGTCACGGAAATATTAACTTGAATGTGAGTAATTATTATCTTTTCTTCATATTCTTATGGTTATTATTTCTACTTTATTGGTGAGCATTTTTAAGGGTGCATATATGTTGATAATTGCATATATGTTATTGTAGAGCCCTCGTTTAAGTGGTAAGAGTTGTTTATAGATTAGTTTAAGTTTTACCTTTCATAAATCATAAATTTAAGATGTATGAACTCATTTAATATTGATGTTTTTCCTATAACTTGTAGGAATCCATATGGGGAGATGAACTTCTGAATCTTGATGCGGTGTGGAATTTTGGGTCTACAGGTGAAGACACTTCAAATGTTGGCTATAAAGACTTTTGACTTGATTTAGTTGTAGTTTTGGTCTAGTATATATAGGTGGTTAGACCAGTTTTTGTCTTTTCTTTTAGTCCATTGCTCAACAATATGTTCGATGAAAACAAAAATGAGGTAGCTTAGTGGATGTACGAAAAATATTTTAATTCTAATCATTTGTTTTCATCCCTTCAAGTTTTCCAATTTCAATGTTGGTTTTGTTCTCAGTAATTTCTCTTAGCATGCGTTAAATATTTACCAAACATACACAATATATGTCAGACTAAATTGATGAACACAATAATTGGAATTCGTTTCATAAACACTATAATCATGATTTACATGTTTACAAGGGGCATACCCCAAGTAATTAAAAAAACGATTATACAATAGCTTAATAGCTCAAACAACTACAAATATGGCAGTTTTTCTGTGTAGCTTCATTGCACCGTGTGACTATAAGGCGTAAGCCGCATAACCATTTGACATCCATTCAAGTTTGGGTCACTTGCCATTTCTCAAAGCACTCTCACCAGGTGGTAACCATTTGATTGGACAGATTTCTCCTACCTTTGGGAATTTCAGCACCTTGTACAGCTTACATTAGCCATAAACTCCATGGGAGGTCCTATTCCAACCACCTTCAAGAATTTCTTCAGTTTGCAGTATGTTGATCTCAGTTACAATTCCTTATTTGGGTTCATCTCAGATTTTTTAGGCCAAAACCAAAATCTGACAACTAATTGAATATCAAATTGCCAACAGGACTTGCTTCCCTTGATCTGCATTAAAATCAACTATTTGAGAGCCATCAACCTGTCAAACAAAAAAAAATCAAGTAGTATTCCTGAATTCACTAAAGGCTCAAGTTTAACATTACTCAACATTGGGAGAAACAAAATTACCTGGCCACATATGTTGTTGGTGGTGAAATGCAGTTCACATCAAAGAACAAAGAATATGTTAAATTAAATAAGTTGCCATTTATACTCAAAATCTCAAATCAGAAATCTCCCCAAAAAAAAAAACTAATGAAATGATATCAGAAATCCCCAAAAAAAAAAAAAAAAAAAAAAACTAATGAAATGATATAGACCTAATTGTTGTTGATATATACTCACAGAACAAGCATGCAACCTTTTGCTTTCAAACCTGTCAAGCTAACAAACAATAGTAACCAAAATATAAACCTTCTATCTAAAAATCATACAAAAGTAATTGAGAAGGCCCCATCTCGAAAACTAAGCTCATAAAGTTACAGATATGTTTCTACACAGTTCTTTAATCAAAAACTGGTGAAAGATCAGCCCTATTGAATTAATTCCAGCTAAAGAACCAAAATAAGACCATAAACACATAAAACCCAATTCACTTATCAATAATTTAATACAAAATTTTCCAAACCTTCTCTATCAGCATTCCTTAATAAATATATGAACAACCCCACACACTCTCAAAAACCCAAAAATTCCAATAACTTTATTGTAGTCAGCAATCAATTCAACAAACCAACCCCTAATGTAACATGATTAAACAAATAAAAAACAAACCTACAAAATCTCTCTCAAACCCAATAAAAAATTATTTACTTGGTACTACAGTTTCTTGAAGTCATGAATCAATTCAACAAGTAGTAATAAATGTTCAAACCAAGTCCTTCCCTAATGTATACATGATTAAACTGGAACATAAAAATAAATTTACTACAAAAATAATAATAACAAATTTCTATCCAATAAAATTTTCAATAATGTTGCATAGGATATGGCAACCTTATTCACTATTCTTTTACTCTTGAGACCATTAAATTGGCTCCTTTAGGTCGATTAATGACGTAACATAAGAATTTAAAAAAAATGCTTTAAAACAGTAAACTAGTATAAAAAAAATTAAAAGAGTCAAATTCCGTGCAAGGTAATTATGAAGAAACATAGCCTAGGGGCTAAGAGTATCACCTAATAGTATCATCTATGTATGCTCTCCCCATGACATAGAAGCAGTGTACGTTAAATAGTGTATTTTGTTAGACCTAAGAGAACAACGGAACTTGAATTTCAATGCTAGTGGATGTCACGGGAGGTGAGAGCAAGAAAAGTTTGAAAGCATATAAAGACATGCAACATAACTCAGTTTCAAAACCTTTCTTTCTGATCAATATTCAGTTATAAATGTTAACTATTTAGATTTAGTTGATAACAGACCTATTCCCAAGAAACTATCTATGCTTGGATCAATTATTCCCAACATCTAATGGCAAAACATAATAATAGAGGCCAGAGGGCAAGAAGGGAAAAAGAATTTGTGCTCTCTATCTAATTTGTTACCTTATTCTCACTTTAGTATGTCCTGAACTTTGGTTTCCACTGCTTCTTATAGTTACAGCCAAAGCCTCCACATCATTAAGTCTATCTTTTCTCATGCCATTTCTCTAAAGCATCTCAGTATCCATATCCTAATAAAAACCCAGCAATCAATATTCTATGACCAAAAGAAGTCTAAGCATGAAAAAGCGCTGACTTTTTAAAAATTGACGAGTTTTAGTCCATTGTAAGCAGTTATTATAGACTTGAATTATTTATGGGGTTTCTAGTAGTCACAGGCCCAGCCTACTAACCACTGCATCAGACGTAAGGAAGGTCCTTGCAACTGAAGCAGCATATATTATCACCACCTGGTTTTTACAAATGTGCATGTCAACTAATAAAGAGATGCAGCATACATATATAAATACACAAATCCACATGAACTAAGAATGCATACATAAAAATCTAGGTAATCATATGATTTCTTAAGCATGAATAAAAGTTACAGACATGATAGATCTACAATTTGAAGAAAGCTAGGTGGCCTTAACATTCATGAGTAATTAATGTAATGTGCATAGAACGACAAAACCAAAATTCAAAAATGGTAAATATGACAACATGAAACAGTAGCAAGCCAATGCCAGTGAAAATATACATCATTTACTTGTTAAAAAGAAAAAAATATGCTGATATATATATATATATATATATATATATATATATATATATATATGTATGTTTGGGGGATGTCTGTCTGTCAAAAGTGAAATATGCAACGAGAGTTAATAGACCATCATCTTAATTTTCAGAAACAACAAATGGCAATTAAAAACTTGCCTTTGTAGGATCAAGTATACCATCAGCCATTAAATCCTCGTATTCTCCATTTGCAGCATTGTTGTAACCATACTTTTGATTGTCACTTAAAAACACCTGAAGCAAAAAAAAAATATCAATCAACCTATTTGGCATGCTTCTTTAGAAAACATAGCATCTGCCATACATTCAGTTATATATAAATAAAAAATGATCACAGATACATTGTAATTATAGAAAATACCTTTTCAATTACAACACTTCCATTGATGCCGCATTCTTGGCAATTAACTTCATTGGGTAGCTCAATGCCCTCCAAACAATATCAGCTTCCACCTGCCAATCATTCAAATTAAAGATCAAATAGCAGTCACAAGGAATTTTGATACCTATTCCTCTGTTGGTGAAAGCCAATGACATAATGTACTACCTTCTGTTAGATATTATCAAGAGTATCTTTGATGGCATCAACTTGTGCTGCAAAACGCAATAAGGTGCATCCACCACCGACTACAATGCCTTCTTCAACAGCTGCCTGCGAGAAGTTAAATGGATCAGTTTTAGCATGTTAAGAAATCACCATCATTCCATAATAAACAAAATCCTTTCGGACAATACCTTGGTTGCATATAGGGCATCCTCTACTCTCAATTTCTTTTCTTTAAGTTCTGTTTCTGTTTGGGCCCCTACCTGAGTACAGATAATAAATTCAAGAAAGAAAATGAGTGACGTTCTTAAATAGTTTTTGGTAAATCAGATCCATATCCTGATGCAACAAGTCGTTAGAGATCACCTGAAAGACAGTAACACCTCCTGAAAGTTCTGCAATTCTTTCATTAAGCTTTTCTTTCTCATAGTCCTGCTCTGCTGCCTGCTTGACCATCCAACATTAATAAGTTAGGGATGAGCCAATTAAAGATGGAAATGAGAGCAAAAGATATAAGGAAATGCACCTCAGCAAGATTTCTTATCCGCGCAACTCGTTTTACTAATTCTTGGGTGCTGCCATCGCTGACAATTGTTGTATCCTTGGTGAGCAGAACCATCCTTGTTGAAATGTAGCTCCTTTGTCATTGCCCTAACCTTGGGAGAACATCTTCTCTGCAGGAAAACATTACATCTTCTGGTATGAAGAGAACTTGAAGATATGGAAGCAAATGAAGACAAGTCTTCAAAGAACTTGTATCTTTATTATCCATTGTACGGCTGCAGGGAGATGCCAAAGAACCAACAGAAGAGATAGAGGCGATGCCATTTTACTAAGAATCTGGTAATCAAACACAATAATGCCATCATAAATTCTTTAAAAAGAAAATGAAACACTAAAATAAATGGCATTACACTGAGAGCTGCTTTGAGAAATTATAGTTTTCACGTCTGTACAAATATATACCATGTAGCAGCTTGTTCTGTCCTAACCAGAAGAAAGCTTTTGAGATTAGGAGTGCCGAGAACCACATACAAAGCACACGTGAAGAATAGTGCTACTAAAACCTTTTCTTGGGCATGACCCTGCCTCATTTATTATTAATCTAGATAACTAGATTTCATTCAGTCAAATGCTATACAAGTTACAACTTGTAAACTTCTCAGATTCTACAAAAGTTAGAGAACAAAGGCAAACAAAAACAAACACACTCAAATGCTAGAAATTTTATTTTTGAACTCTTTCGATGGGATACTTGAATCCTTTTTCAATCTAAAAGTAAGCAAGTTGCATAAGCCTCATGCCACAGTTTGTCGGATTTGCAAATAGAAAGGATAATGATTATAAAACCCATTTCTTAAATAGTTAAATCAGATCAAACACATCTAAAATCAGATGAGGTCTTCTGCACAAGCTTAGAAAAATCAAAGCTACACAAGTTTAGAAGTGCCCAAAGGAGTGACAGTTTTAAGCGGTAACAGGAAAGTGTGAATATGGGTGTCACACACTAACTGTATGTACTAACTTTTTAGTAGAGAGGTCCTTACTATAATAACACTAATACATTACCCCTAAAACCTAATTAATCCAGCAATGTTCAATACTTCCACACAGAGTCTGCTTATGCCTACATTAGGTGTTCTCAATCATATGCATGGAATTGGTAGCTCGCATTAAGTTTTCACCGTGCAATCACAATATGGAGTAAACCGTGAACACTGCTTATGAATGAGTAGTAAGTACCTAAGTGTTGTAATTTGAGTACAGTGGGTATAGGAATAGGATTGTAAAATCAAGTCTAACAAGCAAAGGCATTTATAACTGGAATTTAAAACAAGGCTGAAAAATCAACAGCTTAACTGCATAAGAAAATCTCCAGTCATATCTCTACAATCAAATTATATATATCTATTTATACGCCATATCACTACATTAAACATAAACGAATTCAGAAATGCTGACACAGCTTTGTCTCAAACTAGAGTAGAAGACCTTAGAATAACATACCACATATACAGCGGCCAATCCAATTACAACGCAAAACTGTGAGAAGTTTACTTTTAAATTAGCCTACAACACTATTAATTCAAAGTACGTCGATGAACACGAGGGAGAATTTTATTCAAGCAACGAAGGAATTGAATTCAATACCTGAAAATTACAGAAGGTAGAGGAGGAGGAGGAGGAGGAGGAGGGCCCAAGGCTTTGAAAGCTCCGACGAGTGAGAAAGTTTCCAAAAGTGCTTCTCTGTTTCTCATTTCCGAATTAAACAAAGCCCTACCACCAGGGCCGGTCCAATATTATTACTAGTTGTCTTAATTTTAATCGGTTCCAACTTCTCTAATTTTGATATCGCAAGTTTCTTTATTTTTTGAATGGTAGGCTTAGGAAAAATCTTAATACTATTATATACTGGACTGGATGTTCTCCTGTTGGATGCATGGCATGGCTGACCTCGCTTCTACAACCATCATTAACTGATCCCAAGATTATTTCACTCAATTGTCTATTCTACGGGAAAAAAAAGGTTTACGTTAAATGAAGATTTAATATGAGTTTTATGCATTGTTCGTTTTGAATACTCTTCGAGTGATATGACATCTTGTCTTATTTTATAACGTAAAGTTAGTATGATTTGGTCATTATGGGAATGTTTGCTTCTAATAATATTTTTGACACATGAAATTATTTTTTTTGTTTAGAAATTTGAATACATCATCGAATCTGAATGGTTGAATTTGAAGTCGTTAAAGTCATTTTTTTGTTGCCAAAAAAAAAGTACGGTAAGTAGAATTGATTTAATCGGTTGAACGTTATATGAAAAGGAGAGTATTTTTTTGGTTGAATGAGTAGCTGAACAAAATAAAAAAAATATATTAACTATTATATTAAGTAATATTAAATATTTTTATCAAACTCCCTCATAGTCTTTTAATTTGTGCACATTGAAAAATGTATGTTATATGAAAAGGAGAGAGTATATTTCATCAAGGATCGAATTAGATAGAACAACAAAAATCAATAACAATAAAATTAAGTCAATGACAAACAAACTACAGACTCCCGAGTTCCAACTTACATAGTGAATCCAGTCTTAAAGAAAAATCAAGAAGAATTCATAAAATCACAAACACCGACGGTTCAAATAATACGTAGAACCTGACACAACTACATAACATCATAAATCAATAAATAAAGAAAGAAAGAAGAAAGCCTAGGCGGAAAGCCACAGTACTAAAGCTGAAGCCAGTAGAGTCGCAAAAACAGAAACAGCCGCTGCCGCTGCTGGTGAAGTTGAAAGTGGTGATGGGGCCGGAGAGTCTGCGAAATCAGGATCATGAGGAGACGGAGGAGAAGATTTGGAAATTGGTTGCAGCGGCATGACATCAACGGCTAAGCGCTGGCCATTCAGCCATTCTTGCAGTGTTGAGTGGGCCTGGATTATCAAGATTTATAATAGTATTGCCATTGGTGAACACTGAGGATGGGTTGCTTGTGTTGCAGTGATAGTAACCCCATTTTTCCACCACAACCACCGAATCATTCTTGTACTCAAAACCTGTACATATATAATACCATTAATGTAAACACTTCACACTTGCATGCATGTGAACAATTAATTAATAAAGAAACTTACGAAGTGAATCCCCAACATGAAATCGGGTTTTTGCAGCCCAGAGAGTGTAGGTTTCAGTGTGATTGATGTCGGGCTGTCGCCAACCCTCAGCATCACCCACTTTGAATTCCTCCACTGCTCTAACTGCTATAATCACAGCAAGAATAGTGCTGCAGCAGCACAATAAACCAACGACCCGACGAGGAGGAGCCATATATTAATTGTAATATTAAATTAAATAAATTTTATATGAATTGATTCTTGAGAGAAAGAGAGACTGGAATAAAGTAGCAGGTGATTGTGGTAATGAGATGGTGTTTTGATGAGAGAATGGGGCATACAATATATAGGTATTATTAGTACAGAGAGACGGGAGTGAGTTTGAGATATTAGAGCGTAATAACAGGGGACTGGGGCTGTTAACTAACCGTGATGGACGTGGCTAGTTTTTTGGAGGTTATGGCTCTATTTAGTGGGGAGTCGTGCTCACCAGTAACTTCACCACTGCCATACGGTCATACTTTTCAAATAATAAAAGTAAACAAACAAAAAATTAACTACAGTAATAACCACAATCCCCACCTGATATCTCTCTCAATTAATTAATTTTTTTTTATACAAGTTATTATCAACATCAAATATTACATTCTTAATCATAAGATTAGTAAAACTTTAACAGAAAACTCCAATAATCACTAGTCTCGCTCAAAGGATGAAATAACAGTGAGAATCAAACTTAGAGAAATTAAGAACCAAGTGTTGAAATAATTTTTATTAATTTCAAATGAATTATATCAATTTAAAATTATTTATCTATAAACAAATAAAATAGCCTCAAAACACAAAAGTCGCAACAACAAAAGGAGGGTCAATTAGATTTAATTAATGAATAAAATCATATCAGAATATCACATCTCTAGAGAAGCTGTGCAACCTCAATTACCAAGTACAGATTACATTCTAATCAAGATATACAAACAAAAAATTGGGGACCTAATCAAACCACATCAACTCTTCCTCGTATCCTGAAACTAAAAATCTAGGAGGATCCAATAATGCTTCCCCAACAGGAAAATGATCAGACAATACCACAGCCCAGTAGCCAAAATCATGTTAAAGAAAACCATGCTGAGAAGTCTCTGCCCATATCAATTTTCCACATGTAGGGTCCCAAATTTCATAATTCATTCCCAGCGACTTCTGCAATGTCTTCACCAAATTTATGGCAAGAATCTGCCAGGCTGCACTTTTTACAATAAGTAATCTCCTTACAAATAACAAAACACTGCTCATTTAACCTGAAATGGAGCAAAAATATTCTATCAACAACCAAAGCACCGAGTAGAGATTGCTATTTCTGTAAATTCTAAAGTTTTACTCGATCATTCCTGGGTTAGCTAGTTATAATCTTATAACTTCCAGTAAAACTAGTTACGAGCTTGTTTCAGGAGCGCAGGATAAGCTCAATTTTTTTTTTGCATGTATGCACATGCAACTGGTAGTGGGAATTCGCTGTTACTAATAACTACATGAGTGGCTTAGATAAATTTCACAATGATGAAATTCAGTTTTTGTCAAGTACAATAAACAAGAGAAAGAATCCGTCCCAAATTGAAATTTGAGTTTTTTAAGTCAAATTGACTATTTTATAATTAATAATTAAGCATCAACAATTTCTAAAATTATAAAAATTAGGATTAGTAATAATTGTATATACTTTCTTTTGGTTATAATCTCTTGCAAATAAAAATAGTAAAAAGATTAGTTTTAAAAATTGTCAATTTGACTTTAAAAAGTCAAAACTGAGCAATTAATTTGGGACGGAGGGAGTAATATGTTTCATGCAAATGAATGGCTGACTGTCAAAATTGAAAGCACTTTAACATTTGCGGTTATAGTCATCTTTTAGACAAAGCTGTTGTTGTCCAGCTTTCTTGACAAGTAAACAAGAAAACTATAATTCAAGTAAATTTATTAAAGTAAACGCTTAGCATATCCAAGTCATGTATAAAATAATAAAAAGATACACCGATCAAAAATAAAAATAAAAAACCTGATAGATCATATCCCAGAAGCATTGATCATACACTGCCCCGAATAGCTGTTTCATTCTGGTTCATCATCATATCTTGGAATTTTAAACGTTTTGCAACCCTTATATCAAGTATGCTGGGTGGAATTGGTCTAAGGGATCCATGCAACTCGACCAGGTTAAAGAACTCTAGTTTCGTCATACTTTTCTTCTGAACTAGTTCATCAACCACAGCATTCATGAGTTTTCGGTTTTGCTGCAGGATCTGATATGGAAAACATCAATTACAACATTAAAAACCATAATATGATCCATACTTACAGCTACTTCAATATTACATGAGATACCTCTTTTGCATGTTTATAACACATATTTAGGATCAGCAGAGCTTCTGTGTCAATGTCCTATGCATCAGCAACAGGAGGAATGGCATATCCATGTTAGAGGAAGTAAAAGATGGTAGTAAATAGTGATGAACTTAGAAACTTAAAAACTTGGTTTCTATATGTTGAGACATTCTATTAATATTAAGCAATTTCAGAAGTTCAAGTTCAGGAAAGAAGTTAGAATTTCATGGAGGTGCAATTTTTCTTCACTTTTGCTTATCCCTTGCAACCACTTTCACATAGTGGAGAAAATGGATTGAGATAAAACAGTGGATAGAGGATACACCCAATATCAACATTGAAGATGCTTCAAATTACCAAAACAAACTATCCCAAGTATGGGCCCATCAACCTTTCCTATCAAAAAAAGTTACCAAAAACTAAGGAAAAGCATAGAAAGTGGAGATCCATACATTGATACGATCTGCAGCCCAGAAGTTCGATAAACCATAATGTTTCTCAGAAAGGCCACCAAGAACAAGAGTTCGTGCAGCTGACCTAGCATTGTCCACTGTTTCCGCCCATATTGTACTCAACTGTAACACTTAAACACATTAGTAACTGGTTATTTTTAAAGAGTGATGTATATTAGAACTCATTGTATTAATCTTCTTGAAAGCTGCTGCTTGGTCATGAAAGGTCACATGGTTATCCAAAATTTTTGTTAAAGTGCAGTTGAGAAGACTGCTATTATGTTTCCAACTTTCTCACAAAATCCATGTTCTTGTTTGCTGTTTTAGGTACTTTTAGATAGAAAGTGGTAGAAACTAAAGAGATGAAAATTTTCTTCAACCTCTTTCTGTGCCAGAATCTCGGTCCACTCATAATAATAAAAGTTCTTGCAATTACTTATGTGAATGTAACACAGCATGTTATTATTACCTGACCCTCGCCAAACCAAAGCTCATCAGCTGCTCGTGGCGCTAGTTGAACTGTGATATGATCCAAAAGGGATTGCCGACTGCATGATGTTATAGGAAGAAAGGAAACCTATATTATACATACATACACAAAGGATGACAGAGATGATTCTTTGTTCAGAATCTTATAGAAAGACGCAACATATTAATCAAAATCAACAAATGACTATTTAACAAGTACAAGAGTAATTATTTCTGAGGCAATTCAACCCAGGGAAATGCATATAAGAACTTTTCAAGATAATTTTATAATTTTCAGAAGGAAACTGATATTTCCACATGACTTTTTGATATTTCCACATGAAAACCGTCGCTATAGATCCTATGGCGACGGTTTTTACGGTCGCTATACATCTATAGCGACACTTTTCATGTGAAAATATCAATTTCCTTTTCAGAATTACAAAGGAAAAACATACCATACCTGAGCATTCCTTCTTTAAATTTGATGTGATCCATTTTCATCCGGACATAACCCAACTCCCTGCCAGCTCTTGGAGCAATTGTGATCTGCTCAAAGCAAGAAGCATTGGCAATTGAATAACCATAATGCTTGTTTGATTAATTAGAAACAAGTAATTACTAATATTAAAAAAAATACAGTGGAAAAGGTTAGCAGGGAGAAGTGATAATGAATTGGATTAGAAAATTTTTAATTGGCTTCGGTCCTTGGGACCCAATAAATAAGCAAAGCTACAAGAAATTGAATATATGTTTCTTTTGGATAAAAAAAATTGAATAAATGGAATAACTTCCTAAGTGGTTAACTATAACAACTCAACTTTATGCATTAACTGGCCAACATAAAAATTCCACAGGCAACCAATTTCTGTAAAAGAATAATTTGTGCAATAAACAAAGTCAATAATTTTCACCTTGATGCCCAACTCTTCCCCCCACCCCCCAAAAAAAAATAAAAAATAAAGAAACAGATGTTACAGGGAACATTTTATTCCATTTTATCAGCACTTGCCAATATTTCTGTATTTCTGTGGAGCATTAGTCTGATCTACAATCATGCCGGTAAACTGACATGATTTCTGCCTTAACCCACTAAAATAACTGTATTTCACAATGTTTTGAGAGCAATATTTCATTGCTCACTTAAACATTATTGATATGATGTTGATATTACAGGATACACGTATAGAATGTGCTCCACAGACCGCTGTAAAGCAGTCATTGTACTTTGTGCAACCGTTCTTTGCATAACATACTTCAGAATGCACCCTAGACATTCATCAGGATGAACAAACTTAGTTTTCCCAGAATTTGCTAAAAAAAAACTTCCAGATACAAATTTACTGAAAATGCTCTGCAATACTTTCGCGTAGAAACTACAAACATTATTGTTTCTCAAGTCTTTTTTGTAACTACTAGTACACTCCAAGGACATCCAAATGTATCCCATATTTAACGCAGGGCATATACTTGTAAAGCAATATACTCCATAATGTTAGTAAAATTAAAGAACTGAGCCAAGCATTAGAAGTACAGCAAGGAAAATATATGGATCCACAAACTACACAAATTGTATTAAGCATTCAATACCCTTTTTGCTGGCAAAGAAAACATCAGATCAGTAGTAAACAAAACTGAAAACACCATATAACACATGAAAATTAAACTTGAATAAAAGAATTCTGGTTCAAAAGACCTCAATTCAACATGAAACTAAGAGTTTGTATAGCAGTAAGCAGAAGTCCTAAACTAACCACAAAAACAGGTTGAGGTCACCTATAAAACTTTAACCTGATGCATATGCAGGAATTTACAAAGAACTGCCAAGATGCACCTAGTTTTAAAAATTAAAAAAAATGCCAAAATGCACCTAAAACAACAGAAGGGATAATAATTGCGCTTGATAGACTAATATCAGATAATGATAGAAACTCAACCATAAAGTTTTGTGGTGGCAGCTTATTAACCTTGGTAAAGAATTTTAGTACAGCAACAAGAGTGAAAGGATTTATATCGAAGTCACTAAACTAGTATAAATCACACATGACAGCATTTATAAGAAAGCTTATAGTTGAGTTTGAGGATCATACAAACTCAATATTTCTAAGATCAGGGAAGTTCACAGCTACTACAGCCATTGCTGCTTCATTGATAGCTACTTGCTTCCACATCTCGGGGCTTCGCTCTTTCCTATCAAGCATTCCTCTATCTTCAATTTGCGCAGCTTGTAACAAGTCATCAGTAGTGATCTGCATTAAGTGCAATAGAATTTCAGAAATACCCAAGTTTCCATTATGGCAATCACGCGCACTTATAAGAAATTCAATACTCAGTAAGTACTACCTCAGTTCGTCCATCACGCATCATATTGATAGCAGCGACCTCAATAATGTTGGCAAGCTCTGCACCAACCATTCCATCAGTCATACTGGCAACAGCCATATAGTCCACATCCTCAGCCATCGGCTTCTTACGAGCATGGACCTAGCCACAGTAATAAAGGCTTATATATACATGCAGGAAAAAATACTGAAGACTCGAAATCTAGAAGAGAAAATACACAGTTGGATTATTTCTATGGTAGAACCAGTAGAGAATGTGCATACAGAGGTGATACACCTGCTAAACCATACCTTCAGAATTTCAATGCGACCTATTAGGCCTGGTTTTGGTATATATATTTTTCTGTCAAACCGTCCTGGTCTCACAAGTGCTGGATCCAGAATATCCGGTCTATTTGTCGAAGCAATAGTGATTACGTTCCCTCTTCCTTCAAACCCATCCAAAGATACAAGGAGCTGGAATGTATTGACAGCATTGAACATTAACACAGGCTCAAAGCAATTAGTTAAACAAGTACAAATTAGATATCAAAAGATGCCGAAGAGAACCTGATTAAGAGTAGCATCACGTTCTTGTCCACCAGAACCTTTAATTAGACCACGTTCCCTTCCAACAGCATCCAACTCATCAATGAAGACAACAGAAGGAGCCTGTGCATCAGTATACAAATTTTCAGGTTAAGAATTAGCCCTTATCTAATATAAACAGAACTAGGAAAAATACAAAAGGTTCTGCAAAAAACTGCTAGGAGCAGATTACGGGGGTTAATGGGATGATGCAGTGTTAGTACTAACATAATAACATTTAGCGGACCATTACATAAACATTTAAACATTGCTAGAATATCACAAAAGCAGATGAAAAACATGATAAGTAATCTTGGAATAAACTGAGCAAATGCTCACATTTTCCCTTGCTTCTTGGTAGAGTGCTCGGACACGAGAAGCACCAACCCCGACATATATTTCCACGAACTGAGAGGCAGAAATGGAAAAGAAGTTCACACCTGCCTCACCGGCAACAGCTTTTGCTAATAAAGTCTTCCCCACACCAGGGGGGCCACAAAGAAGTATCCCACCTAACAGAAGCATCCCACAGGGTAAACATTTCAACCCAAGTTAAATCATGTGAAGAGGACAGTTAGTTTGAGCGCTAAAGGCTAAATAAGCAAAATGATAAAAAAAAAAAACAATAATAATAATAATAAATAAATAAAATAAAAAGAATAGACAACAAAGATAGAATAATACTACATGAAAACATGAAGTCGATTTATTTAAAGTTAGCAGACCAGATGAATGGTCAATATGAGAAATGAGAAATGTAGTTCTTAGATTATATTTAATCTGAGGCAATGTAAGTGGGCGTAATTTAATATCTCTTCATTCTCAATCAGACAATGTACTGACTTCAAACTGAATGAATATCAAAAGCTAAAAGAAAAACAAAAGACCCTTTCTAACTTGTAGAAGACTATGGCTAAAATATATTGGATCTCCAAAAGTTCTTGTTTCTTTTCCCCAGTTTTACGGTGAAGCATAAGAAGAGGTGTATAAGGTTTGTGGCATGAATTAAACTCTCTGTACAAAACCCAACAGACTAAGGTAGGTTTCAGCAAAAACTTGTCTAATAAGGGCACAAGATTCATCACCAACTTTTTTTCTCGCAAAAGTCAAAAGGGCTCTCTCCAATTTGATATGATAAACATGATATGATAAACATCAACAATCAGAACATACCAAATTAGTCATACAATTAACTTAAAAAAGAAATTTTCATTCTTAAACGTTTTTGGAATGGAAGGTATAGTTACTTTGCTACAGGGCATATGCGAGGTTTTATTATTTTGTGTACGAGTCCTGCTATATATTGCGAAAGAATTTTGCGAATTACGATTTCATGACGTATATCAATACATGAGATTGGTAGAATTATAAAATTGGCCCATTATATCAAACACATCGAAAAAATAGTACCAACTAAAGTTATCCACGTAACTCGCAATAAAAAAGTCAACATGTAAAGTCACAATATATATCATTTTCCTAAAGAGAGAAAAAAATAACTACAAGACTTTTTAACACTTTTAGTACAAGTAGATCGAATGTGTCAAAATGTAAAAATCTAGCAACTAACCATTGAGACCGAACAACTTACAGATATAAAGAAACTAGACATGAAGCTTTGATAGCTATAAGATTAGTTTGATGTGAAGAGGACAGTTAGTTTGAGCGTGAAAGGCTAAATAAGCAAAATGATAAAAAAAAAAAACAATAATAATAATAA
The DNA here is from genome assembly GCA_020205615.1 of Panax quinquefolius. Taxonomy (NCBI): domain Eukaryota; kingdom Viridiplantae; phylum Streptophyta; class Magnoliopsida; order Apiales; family Araliaceae; genus Panax; species Panax quinquefolius. The sequence continues at coordinate 3,269,899 of CM035169.1, read as the reverse complement.
TAAATAAATAAAATAATAAGAATAGACAACAAAGATAGAATAATACTACATGAAAACACGAAGTTGATTTATTTAAAGTTAGCAGACCGATGAATGGTCAATATGAGAAATGAGAAATGTAGTTCTTAGATTATATTTAATCTGAGGCAATGTAAGTGGGCGTAATTTAATATCTCTTCATTCTCAATCAGACAATGTACTGACTTCAAACTGAATGAATATCAAAAGCTAAAAGAAAAACAAAAGACCCTTTCTAACTTGTAGAAGACTATGGCTAAAATATATTGGATCTTCAAAAGTTCTTGTTTCTTTTCCCCAGCTTTACACGGTGAAGCATAAGAAGAGGTGTATAAGGTTTGTGGCATGAATTAAACTCTCTGCATACAAAACCCAATGAGACTAAGGTAGGTTTCAAATTTAAAACTTGTTTAATAAGGGCACAAGATTCATCACCAACTTTTTTTCTAGCAAAAGTCAAAAGGGCTCTCTCCAATTTGATATGATAAACATGATATGATAAACATCAACAATCAGAACATACCAAATTAGTCATACAATTAACTTAAAAAGAAATTTTCATTCTTAAACGCGTTTTTGGAATGGAAGGTATAGTTACTTTGCTTTCTGAGGGCATATGCGAGGTTTTATTATTTTGTTATACGAGTCTGCTTATATATATTGCGTAAAGAATTTTTGCGAATTACGATTACGGCGATATATCAATACATGAGATTGGTAGAATTATAAAATTGGCCCATTATATCAAACACATCGAAAAAATAGTATCAACTAAAGTTATCCACGTAACTTTCAATAAAAAGTCAACATGTAAAGTCATGATATATATCATTTTCCTAAAGAGAGAAAAAATAACTACAAGACTTTTTAACACTTTTAGTACAAGTAGATCGAATGTGTCAAAATGTAAAAATCTAGCAACTAACCATTGAGACCTAACGACTTACAGATATAAAGAAACTAGACATGAAGCTTTGATAGCTATAAGATTAGTTTGATGTGAAGAGGACGAGTTAGTTTGAAAGCGTGAAAGGCTAAATAAACAAAATGATAAAAAAAAAACAATAATAATAATAATAAATAAATAAAATAATAAGAATAGACAACAAAGATAGAATAATACTACATGAAAACATGAAGTCGATTTATTTAAAGTTATGAGACGGATGAATGGTCGATATGAGAAATGAGAAATGTAGTTCGTAGATTATATTTAACCGAGGCAATGTAAGTAGGCGTAATTTAATATCTCTTCATTCTCAATCGAGATAAATGTATTGACTTCAAACTGAATGAATATCAAAAGCTAAAAGAAAAATAAAAGACCCTTTCTAACTTGTAGAAGACTGGCTAAAATATATTGGATCTCCAAAAGTTCTTGTTTCTTTTCCCCAGTTTTACGGTGAAGCATAAGAAGAGGTGTATAAGGTTTGTGGCATGAATTAAACTCTCTGTACAAAACCCAACAGACTAAGGTAGGTTTCAGCTAAAACTTGTCTAATAAGGGCACAAGATTCATCACCAACTTTTTTTCTCGCAAAAGTCAAAAGGGCTCTCTCCAATTTGATATGATAAACATGATATGATAAACATCAACAATCAGAACATACCAAATTAGTCATACAATTAACTTAAAAAAGAAATTTTCATTCTTAAACGTTTTTGGAATGGAAGGTATAGTTACTTTGCTAGAGGGCATATGCGAGGTTTTATTATTTTTCAGACGAGTCCTCGCTATATATTGCGAAAAGAATTTTGCGAATTACGATTACGACGTATATCAATACATGAGATTGGTAGAATTATAAAATTGGCCCATTATATCAAACACATCGAAAAAATAGTACCAACTAAAATTATCCACGTAACTCGCAATAAAAAAGTCAACATGTAAAGTCGCAATATATATCATTTTCCTAAAGAGAGAAAAAAATAACTACAAGACTTTTTAACACTTTTAGTACAAGTAGATCGAATGTGTCAAAATGTAAAAATCTAGCAACTAACCATTGAGACCGAACAGCTTACAGATATAAAGAAACTAGACATGAAGCTTTGATAGCTATAAGATTAGTTTGGTGTGAAGAGGACAGTTAGTTTGAGCGTGAAAGGCTAAATAAGCAAAATGATAAAAAAAAAACAATAATAATAATAATAAATAAATAAAATAATAAGAATAGACAACAAAGATAGAATAATACTACATGAAAACATGAAGTCGATTTATTTAAAGTTAGCAGACCAGATGAATGGTCAATATGAGAAATGAGAAATGTAGTTCTTAGATTATATTTAATCTGAGGCAATGTAAGTGGGCGTAATTTAATATCTCTTCATTCTCAATCGATGAATGTAATCGACTTCAAACCGAATGAATATCAAAAGCTAAAAGAAAAACAAAAGACCCTTTCTAACTTGTAGAAGATTATGGCTAAAATATATTGGATCTCCAAAGTTCTTGTTTCTTTTCCCCAGTTTTACTGGTGAAGCGAAGAAGAAGAGGTGTGTAAGGTTTGTGGCATGAATTAAACTCTCCGTACAAAACCCAAGCCAGACTAAGGTAGGTTTCAAACTAAAACTTGTCTAATAAGGGCACAAGATTCATCACCAACTTTTTTTCTCGCAAAAGTCAAAAGGGCTCTCTCCAATTTGATATGATAAACATGATATGATAAACATCAACAATCAGAACATACCAAATTAGTCATACAATTAACTTAAAAAAGAAATTTTCATTCTTAAACGTTTTTGGAATGAAAGGTATAGTTACTTTGCTACAGGGCATATGCGAGGTTTTATTATTTTGTGTATGAGTCCTGCTATATATTGCGAAAGAATTTTGCCGAATTACGATTGCGACGTATATCAATACATGAGATTGGTAGAATTATAAAATTGGCCCATTATATCAAACACATCGAAAAAATAGTACCAACTAAAGTTATCCACGTAACTCGCAATAAAAAAGTCAACATATAAAGTCGCAATATATATCATTTTCCTAAAGAGAGAAAAAAATAACTACAAGACTTTTTAACACTTTTAGTACAAGTAGATCGAATGTGTCAAAATGTAAAAATCTAGCAACTGACCATTGACGAGAACGACTTACGGATATAAAGAAACTAGACATGAAGCTTTGATAGCTATAAGATTAGTTTGATGTGAAGAGGGATGATTAGTTTCGAAAGCGTGAAAGGCTAAATAAGCAAAATGATGAAAAAAAACAATAATAATAATAATAATAAATAAATAAAATAATAAGAATAGACAACAAAGATAGAATAATACTACATGAAAACATGAAGTCGATTTATTTAAAGTTAGTAGACGGATGAATGGTCGATATGAGAAATGAGAAATGTAGTTCTTAGATTATATTTAATCTGAGACAATGTAAGTGGGCGTAATTTAATATCTCTTCATTCTCAATCAGACAATGTACCGACTTCAAACTGAATGAATATCAAAAGCTAAAAGAAAAACAAAAGACCCTTTCTAACTTGTAGAAGACTATGGCTAAAATATATTGGATCTCCAAAAGTTCTAGTTTCTTTTCCCCAGTTTTACGGTGAAGCGGAAGAAGAGGTGTGTAAGGTTTGTGGCATGAATTAAACTCTCTGTACAAAACCCAACAGACTAAGGTAGGTTTCAGCTAAAACTTGTCTAATAAGGGCACAAGATTCATCTCCAACTTTTTTTCTCGCAAAAGTCAAAAGGGCTCTCTCCAATTTGATATGATAAACATCAACAATCAGAACATACCAAATTAGTCATACAATTAACTTAAAAAAGAAATTTTCATTCTTAAACGCGTTTTGGAATGGAAGGTATAGTTACTTTGCTATGAGGGCATATGCGAGGTTTTATTATTTTGTGTACGAGTCCCGCTTATATATATTGCGAAAAGAATTTTGCGAATTACGATTGCGACGTATATCAATACATGAGATTGGTAGAATTATAAAATTGGCCCATTATATCAAACACATCAAAAAAAATAGTACCAACTAAAGTTATCCACATAACTCATGATAAAAAAGTCAACATGTAAAGTCGCAATATATATCATTTTCCTAAAGAGAGAAAAAAATAACTACAAGACTTTTTAACACTTTTAGTACAAGTAGATCGAATGTGTCAAAATGTAAAAATCTAGCAACTGACCATTGAGACCGAACAGCTTACAGATATAAAGAAACTAGACATGAAGCTTTGATAGCTATAAGATTACAAATTAAAACATATAGTTTGATTTAATGTACACAATGAGAGAAAGATTTCAGACCTGGTATTTTGACTCCTCTCCTGCGATACATTTCTCCATGGGTGAAGAACTTCACAATTTCCTCAAGCTCAAGTCTAATTTTTCCAAGCCCAGCAACATCTGAGAACTTCACATCCATTCCTCTTTCCAAATACTGAGGAAGTCTCTTATTACGTGCCCTACGAACACGAGCACCAGACTTCATGAATTGCATTGCCATCTTCGTGTAAGGATCGTCCTCGCCTTGTCCTCCTTCCTCAGCATCAACGTCGTCAGGCTCAAATCCTGCCATTTCCTTCTCAAGTTCCCTCATTTTCTTCTTTTCCTCTGCCTCCGCTTTCTCAATCTTCAGCCTGTCCTCGTAATCTTTTTTCTGCCTCCTATAACTAAGAACAACCGTTCGATAAAATATGTAGAAGAAAAGACACCCAAGCGCTGTTGAAACGTTCGAGTCTGTAGCTAAATTTTCCCATACACCAGCCATATGCTGAGAATCCTTACGTGCTTGACGCATTGACTCCTCATACTTAATCATCTGTTGCTCCCTCTTCCTATTCCTATCTTCCATCTTCTTCTGCATTTTCATTGCCTTCTCCATCATCTCCTTCTCTTCATTCATCCTATTTATTTCCTCATCTCTTTGCCTCTTAAGCTCTTCCCTCGCCCTCTTCAACTCCAATGCCTTCTTTGACTGCGGTTTCGGCTTCACAAACGAGAACATCCACTGTGGTACCTTTGACAAAAACCCTAAATAAGGAGAAGGAATCTCCGGTTTCTTCAAAGGTGGCGAAAATGCATTGACACAAAGAGAAACAATATTTAACTCATCCCATGAAGCCCAAAATTTCGGATCAGTCTCAATGGAAGGCAAAACAATCCTCAAAACCCTAGAATCATCTAAAACCGCTAGAACTACCTCCGGCCGTTGCTTCAAACCTACATTGGGGGATTTAATTATGTGTTTAAGTTTCCCTTCTTGTTTTAAATTCAGTATTTCGGTATATGGAATCCGATTGGCTACTACAGGAAGCCCTTGCGACCATGTTTTCAATTCTTGTGGTGTTAAGGCCTCAATACTTTTAGTTTTTTTAGAACGCTTTGAAACTTTTGCCGCTATTGAGGGCTGTGGCAGTGAAGCTGAGACTACAGTGATGGTTGCAGACAATTTAAGTAAATTCAATCTATCATTTTTGGACCTAAATTCTTCCTCGTCAGTTTTAGAGTTACCCAGGTTACAAGTAATTGCGGGCCTAACGTGGAGGGAGTGCCTAATTAATCGAATTTGGGGGTGATTGTGGAATGGAAGAGAGGACAAGAATGAAGAAGTAAGAATGCAATTACAGGCCATGGAAATTTGCGTACAGAAATTTAAGTGAAGTTTTAAGAGTGATTACAGTATTGACTTGATGGAGACGAAAGCACCGGCACGAACTTCATCGAATCACCATGTCAACTGCAGAAAAACTCGTAGATTCGATGAAGTTTCTTGAATGCGAAATTTCAAATTAGGGCTTCCATTCTGATATCAGCCTGTCAAGCTATAAACGGCAGAGAGAGAGATATAAAAAGTAATTTGCTATATATATATATATCTTCTAATTTCTATATTATCATTAAGCCGATAACAGTAATTGTGTATATGTATGTGGTTAATTTCTTTTCTTTTCTTTTTTGAAAGCTATGTCATTGTGGTTAATTTCTAAAAATGTTAGACCCAGATTAACGTATAAAATCATCTGTTCTCTTATTATAAAGATAGAAGGGAAAAAATTTAACTGTTTTTGTAACTGACACTGTGTCAGTCTTAAAATAAAAATACATTTTTTTATCTCTCTCATTTTTTATCCCTATTTTCTTTAATATATTTTTTTCAAGTTTTATTTAATATCTATTTGGTAGAGCTGAATGACGGGTGCATGCGGTTCAAATTGGTCACTCCTGCCTGATGCAGCTGATCCAGGTAGCATATTAGCTAGCTTAAAAAATAGATATTCTAAGATTATGAATACAGCACGAACGTAGATAATATCATCAACTGAACGTTGAGAAATCATTCTTGGGCCCAATAAATCAAGAAAGGGATCTAGTAATTAGTGGGCTCCCAAATGCATCATCAGCTATGTATCAAGATATTTAAGCCCAACTGGCTCATTGTACTGCCATGTGCCAACTACTACTACTACACCCTAATTAGGCATAGCTAGCTCGCTCTTAACACCTTCCATAAATTACTTGTTAAATTAAGTTGGTCTACTCTCTCTCTTCCAAGTTGCATATATACTTAATTAATTTCACGTGGTTATATATTTACTGCACTTGTCAAATTCAACGTCATTAATTCTAGGAAATTAATAAATTCACAACAATAAATAATATTTTCACAATAAAATCGTTATTATAGATTTTATAGCGACGATTTTTATCGTCTTTATACATCTATAGCAACACTTTTGTTATAAAAATATCAAAAAAATTATAAAAATATCAATTTTCTTTAATTATAATAAATATTCATCGGAATGCCCCCTCCGGTTTATGTATGGCTTGTTATGGTAGTATATGTTTAATTAGGGGCTGCTTCTTCACACTTAGTTGTTGGAATTACTTGTAAAATTTGGGTTGATTAATTAATATAACCAAAGACAGACATGCAAATATTGTTTTTTATTATTCCCTTAATTTTTTTAATTTCTCAAGTTTCCTTCTGGAAAGTTAATGTTTTTATGTAAAAAACAGTTTTCCATTTATTTTACCTTTTTCTCAGCTTAAGATATATATATATATATATATATATATATATATATATATGGATATGCTAGATTTTATGCCAAATTTCATGGGTACTGTTTTCAAATATAAACAAAAGGAGTACAATTAACAAAATTTATAAATATTAAAAATGTTTTTATTGATCTATAAATGTTTAATTGCCTCTAAAATAATAAATAAAGAAACATAAAATATTATTAGGAGGGAGCATTATTAATTTCCTCCACTTGAGTTGAGAGTACTCCAACATATATTCTGGATCTCAATCAATCAAGATATTAATTATAAACTTTAAAGGCATATATATATTTACTACAAATTAATCCAAAATGGATATGTAGCATAATTAGGTAAGAAGATTTTGATAATATTGGAGCTATATATATATATATATATGATGATGATGATGAGTGGCAACCTACCTCACACCTGCTGCATGCATGATATGAAAGAAAAATTTCACCCAACTAGCTTTTTCCATTTAGCGCCTAAGCAATTGGCTCCTACTTCCTACCTTTGAAGATAATGACCCAACCTCCTACCAGCCAGTAATATATTGGCTTCTTAATTCAGTTCCAAATATAAATATACCATTTTAGTACGTAGTCGTTATATATCAGTAAAGGATTGGGAGGAGGGTTGAGCGAGAGACAATAATAATTGCAACTTTGATATATATATATATATATATATATATATATATATATACACTGATCTATCCGTCTTTTAAAGCGAACTCTTAAAAAAATAAGCAAAGGCGAGATTTAAATCATTGCTTTAATTATAAGCGACGGTTAAATGCTTTTGATTCGCTTTTGTATTTTCTCAAGATATATATATATATATATATATATATATATATATATATATATATATATATATATATATATACCCACCAAATATTAATTAACATGGAAAGATCCCCAAACAATGGACACCCAAGCCATGCCAAGGTCGGGTCTTTTTTGAAAGTCTCTTCCTTGCATGTTCCCCTCCACATGCACATTTGTTTACATGATTTTCCCCGTATTCTAATTTCTACGTGTACATACATACATTGTACTTTCAACAACATTATTTTCAATTTATTTTGAGCATTAATTAATTTCTTTCTTTTAATATTTAATATATATATATTGATCAGTACTTTAACATAATTAACAGTCAATTTCAAGACCTACTAAACAAATGTAATGTAATGATGAGATTGGGGGAATTAAATGCATTAATTTACAATTTGGACGTTAAATTAAAGAGAAAAGGAAAATTAAGTGCATGAATATATATTTTGTTGCTTAATTCATTGCTACTTGCTCAATTATATATGGTATATGGTTTTCTAATATAAATTTGAAAATGATAGTTTTGTTGTTGTTGATGATTTTCTTACATTATTAAAATTTGCACTACACAGTAGATTAAATATTTATTCCGTTCTAAAATTAGATATACATTCATTTGTAAAACCATGAATTTTAATGATAATTTTATGTTTCTCAAATTAAATATAACTTTAGTATTAGCTAGAAATTCAGTTCATGTGGCGGTTTAATATTAAAAATAATTATAAAAAGTAATAGTAAAAAATATATATATAGGAACATGCATCATGCATGTCACTTTATAATCCTAATATAAAATATCTCTCATGAACTAAAATTATATAACCGACATAATATTAAATTTTAGCGATTAGAATTATTATTAAAAAGTTGAGATATAAGTATAGGTGTCACATAATCTAAAATTAAATGTTTGGAGTATAGAAATTAATGGGAGACACCATAGAATCACGAGCTAGCTAGTCATGATATTTTTATTTATTTATTTTATCATTTTATTTGTTTGTAAAAAATATATTTGAGATTGAATTATTTTTTAATTTAATATTGCATCGCTTCCGACTATTTAATTCTTTAACAAGATCCTATTAGTCCCATAAGATCATTTGATAGTTTAAAATAAGGGGATTATTCTTACATTCATCTAGGAATGACAAAAATAGTCTATGAGACAATTTAAATGACTATTAATCCCTCATTATGGGACAATTGTATAACATTTAAATATAATATTTATTGTCTATATTATCTTTGTATTAAAAAAAGATAATCTTATTTATTGAAAAGAAAATAGTGAGAGAACCAAAATTATATTAAATAATTAGGATAATATTAAAAATTAAACAATTAATATTTAATTAAAATTCTCAAACCACATTCATTAAAATAATGAATGAAGAAGGTAATGGTATATTTCATTAGTTGGCGTGACTTCTAGTCTAGCGTTGGTTAGAAAGTGATGCATCATTCGAATTACTGCAGTGTGCTTTACTATATGGACGATAATAATAATGGAGTATTTCTCATCTTTATATTTTATCCAAAATTTCTCATTAATTTTTGTGGAAAAGCGTAGAGAAAATTACAATGGAATTCATAAGAAAACCCGTTAGAGAGCGTTACAAAATTGAAAATTCTACTTTATTTTCTTTATCCTTGGAATTCAATAAATACCTAAAAACATTCATAAATTAAAAAACGATCTGCTTAATTCCGATTCTACCATTCCGCTACGCACTAGATTACACCATATGCCTAAAATTATGACCACCTTCACGATGAATCAAGTAATTATCACCGTTAGATACGCCAAATACTGAGCTTTGACTAACCAACTGTCGCTGCTGTGCCACACGAACCTCCTTCTGCCTCCTGAGCTCTATAACCTTCCGGTGCGAATTTGAATGCCTCGCCGACACAAAAGTTGGGCTCGCTGCGGGCCTGTACTCTGCTACCAACCGACCCGATTTGTACCGTACCCCACAAGCATTGCAAAGCGTTTTGGGCCCCAAAGGCCCAGTCCGCCACTGCGGTGTCTTTTCGGAGGCACAATGAAGACACTTCCTGCCGGGCGTTGCACCGCCGGTATTATTCTCCGCCGAGGAGAGGAGGAGGAGGCGGGAGGACCAGTCGCAAGGGGCGGCTCGTGAGCGCTTGCTTCGGGCTTTTCTAGGGACTGCAATGTCAGAACCGAATATGGGGGAGGTTTTGTTGGTGACGGTTTCTTCGGAGGAGGAAGTGTCGGTGGGAGATTTATGATAGGTGACGGTGGGGATGTAATGGAGATTTTGCATGTTGTCGTTTGAGAATGATTCCTCCACGAAATTCGAGAGCCATTCTAGCTCAGCCAAGTCGTCGTACTGTTTGTTACATAAACTTGAATTGATTATTCGTTTATAAAATCGATTTTTTCAGTAATTTGCAAACAATTTTCTGGAATAATAGCGCGAGAAATTGAGAGAATATTATAAATAATTAGTCAAAAAAAGAAAACAAATATTAAAAAAAAAAGAAGCAGCAAATTACGGAAATTAAAGCATATCATTTTATAAGCAATTAATTTAAAGGAGTGGTGAATTAATGAGAGTTTTACCGGAACGCAGAGTTCGGAGCCGGAGAATTGAGCATCAGCGAAGCTGCGGCAGCAAATGTTGCCGGAGTACTGAGGTTCGCAACCGGAAACAGAGGAATTACAGCTGTCAACGGCGATGTCATTGGAAGAGTCAGCTGAATTTCCCGCAATACTGTTGAAAAAGGCTTCGGTCATGACTTCGTCTTCCTTGGGGAAGTCGAACAGGTAATCAATGGAGAGCTGGTTGTTGTTATGTACCGGTTTCTGGTCGTAGTAACGATTGTCGGTCAAGAATCGACTGTGTCCGGCACCGAAATAGTCACCGACAAAAAAGTCTGATGCTTCCATTGTTTTAATAATGCACTGCGCTCTTTGTGGATGTTAAATTCCCTTGGTTGATATAGAGACGCAAAGTAACGGTTTATGTTGGGTTTTAGAGAGAGAGAGAAAGTGTGAGGAGATGGATTGCGTTTGAAGATGACAGGCGGACGGTGTGGGTTTTTATGAGGGGGGAGGGGGGGGGGGGCGCTCTGTAAATATAGTTCAATTAGCATCTTTACCTTCTAAGAATAAATTAATTAATTAGTGCAAGCGACTCGCTATTATTTTGTATTGTATTTACTTTCGTAACCTGTTATCACTTAATTTACTAATATGCCCCTCCTTTTAATATAAGATAAAATTGTGACGACAAAATTAAAAATAGTATGAATCTAGTCGAGCCGAGTGTTGAGTTGTTCAGATTTGATTCACAAATATATAAAATAATGTTTGATTGAGACTCGTTTAATATCGAGTCGAGTCCAAGTAATTTGAGCTTTTCGAACGAATATGATCCAAGTATCACTAAAAAATTATAATTTGAGTAAGTTCGAGTAATTTATCGAATTTTAAAATTTGCTCATATTTAAATCATTTATATTTTGAGTCGAACTTGAATCGAACTTTTAATTGAACGAGTACGGATCAAACCCGAACTGTTTATTTATTTTACGGCCTTACTTTTATTAACCTAAAGATGACTTTTTTTTAGAATAAGACATTAACAAATTAATTTTTCCCCCTAAAAGACAAGTGCTATGGGTAAGCTCAATCCACTGAATTAATATTTCAATGCTATACTGACTTATTTTGAAAATATAAGAATATTATTAATTTTTAAAATTGATATAATTTTTGTTTTAAATTTGAAACTAACACATATTCACTTAATTTTAGTTAGTACAATAATAAATATTACAAATTATCTACAAAGTAAAATTTATAATAAAATTTATTGTTTTATATTTTCAATGAAATTATAAAATTTTGAGTTGGAAAATATTTTAAATTGACTTTCAAAGTTGAATAATAATTAATGTTACAATTTAGAACATATATAGAGAGTATAATTAAATTGACAAACTATTAAAATAAATTATAATCAGTTGGAAGGAAAGTAATTAACTTGAAATTCCATATTGCTATGAAAAAAGAAATGAGTATTGTTTTGGTAACAAAATAATATCACTCAATGAAAATAATACATAAAATAATGTGATATTAATGTACTATATGTCGATTTTTTGTTCTAAAAAATGATGTGATCTCATGTGATTTAGTATGTCATAAAATATCATTAAAATGTTGAATGATATGTGTCATTTGAAACCTGGCAATATTTTAGTAATTAATTAATATTGTAAATTATTTTAGAAAACAATACTAAATTTAAAATTACCATGTTTAAGCTGCATTCCTGTAAAAAAGAAAGTCGAGTAGTCTGTCTAATTTTTCTAATCACATTAATTATTATTATTAATTACTAGTAGTTGCTCCCTTCCCTCATCACACGTACACAGTTGTTTCTTGTTTAAATTCCTAACCATGTTTAAGCACGATGTTTACAGCTCAATACAATCAGATCAACGGTCATTATATATATATATGTTCAAAATCAAACATTATCATAAACAAATGATAATCAGAGATAGTGTTTGTGATAATGTTTCATGGTAAGAAAATTTATAATTAATTCAATATTGTTTTACTGTACAGTGTTGTATGGGTTGCGTTGATCAATGAATTTATATCAGTACTAACTAACTACATTCAGATTGCCATTTGTACTAAAAGAATACATTCACGCTACAAAAGAATGTTATTATTTATAATTTGTGAATATTAAAAATAAATAAATTATTACTTTAATTATAGTAGCATAATAAATTAAAACTGTTTTTATGAATTGGGGTATTATTAGTAGTTAATTTGGTAAGATATAAGCATGGAGATTTCATTAATAATGGGCACGTGACAGAGGGATGCTGTCAGGGTCAGGCATGATCATGTGAGGGAAGTAGTTAGCATGAAGTTTATTTTTGGGTAAGTTTAATTGATTAATTAATAGAGTCTTGTGACACGCATGTGCAGGCTCTATGTGTCGGCGATTCTATCGATCAATTAATGAAACTTATTTAAAAATAAATTCCATACTATCCGGATGCTCATGTGAGAGTGAGTATTCATATATATACTTAGTATAGACTCTATAGTATATGAGTCAATGAGTGTGATAAATAAATAAATACTCCATCAACTTAGAGTAGTCCGTATTTATTTATGAATGACTTGCGAATTTAGGATCCATGGCATGGGTGCTCAAATCCCACGTCCATCCTACCTACTGTTTGATTGTTATACTACTAGAGTACTACACTAGCTAGCTGGCCTCCTCCTGCCACTCTGGCAGGCAAAGCAGCATACGGAATCAATCCCTTTTCAACTCTCGCACGTACGTACGAACGTGTAGGGAAAATCACGTCAGTGTCTCTCAAACGCTGCACGTGCCTTCTATGATTGAAGCTCCATTTTTATTTATTTATGCTTCTATATATATATGAAACTAAACAATAGTAAAATGCGTCCTAACTAAAACTTGTGAGGCTAATTCAACTGGTTAACACAAGATTCAAAGTTCATCTATTTATTGTTACTGGTCCTCAATGAGGCCCAAACATATCACTAAATTTGGGCCCAACTAAAGGAGACGAGAAGTAAAGAACAAAGACATTCCTGTAGACAGACTTGCTTTACCTTGTCTTAACTTTTTAATGTCATGTTTGGATTGAAGGAATTGGATGATTTTAAAATATTTGGAGTGTATGTTTGGTTATTATTGGAAATAGCAACTCCCAATAATATTTATCTCACCTGTAACAGCAAGCATCCACAACACCAGGGGCATCAGAAATTCTTGTAGAAATTTACAAATAGGCATATAACTAACAGAAGAAAATAAAGTATACAGGGGTTGTTCCTGTCATATATACTTATATGCCAACAGCAGACGAGTGTTTAAGAATACTGGAGGAGGTTCCCGTAATATATACTTGTATGGAAACAGCAAATAGAAATCTTAATGTATAGTCATCTAAGCATAGATAAAAAGATAAAGTTCAAATATGTCAATAACATGGCTCAGCATAACTACACAACTATGATGAGTTACTTGCCAGGGAAAAAAAAAAAAACTTAACCGAGTCTGAAGGGAAAAAAGGGTATGGTTCTAAATCTAATGTATGTTTAAGGAAAAAAGAAAAGAAACAGACACAGCACAATATTTGGCACTACCAACATATTTTATCTTTATGGCTCAACTGTTGTGACCTGCTGCCATTCCCCGTCAACTGCTTCTTTCCACAATGTCACATCGTTATTCCCATCAGCCACAGCCAGTATATTCCCTGTAAGTGACCATGAGACCCTCCAAACAGCTGTCCCAAAGTCATTTAAAACTGTACCATCCCATTGATCCCCTTCCTTGGCCACAGTCCATATAATTACTTTTCCGTCTTGAGAAGCGCTTGCAATTGTAGTTTTAGGAAGACCCAAGTTGGGTGCCCAAGCAACATCTCTGACCCAATCAGTGTGCATTTGGAGAGAAGGGAAGCAATCCATCTTCCAAACTCCATTATAAAACTTCCACACTTTCACCGTATTATCACAACCTCCAGATGCAAGCTTTTGAACAGGGTCCAGCAGGGCAGAACCAACAAGAGCACCAGAAGCTGTTGCTGGAGCCCACGAAACAGAGGTTACACCAACTGGATGAGCTTGGTCGATACGTGATGTGTCCCAACCAGCATTGGATCTGGCAGCATGTACTGAGATATCCCCATCTGAGGATCCACAAGCCAAACAAAGTCCCAGTTCATGAGGAGCCCAAGCAACGGAATTGACAGAAGATTTGTGGTCATGAAAAACATGTTCTTGGCTCCACTCATTCTGGCTACCTTCCTTCCAAATTATGACCCTCCCATCATAAGAACACGAAGCAAGGAGTGATCCATACTTTGGATGAGCCCAGGCAACTTGCCACACTGGTCCTTGGTGACCATTCAAAGTTGCAAGATGCTGAGAGCCTGAGTTGTTCACCCCAATTATCTTAATGGTGTTGTCTGAAGAGGCAGTAGCGAGCCGCTTACCATAGTAATCCATGGCCACATCATGAACTGGGTCTTGGTGCCCAGATTCAATCTTTTGTGAAGGCATTTCTTTTTTCAAGGTAAGTTACCTATAGTTGAACTTGATCCTTCCTAAATTAGTTCAACCAGAACAACTATAATTAAGCAAACTTGAGATTTAGAAATTTTTTCACGAACTAAATATATTTTTACTGATAAAGCAACTAATTATTGAAAAGGTCTTGCTACAAAAGGATATAGCGTAGAAAGCATAATTTATGTGTACTGTCTGGCCTTTTAAGATTGCATCACTGCATTAAACAAGTAGAAACAATAATAAGAAAAGACAATCACTTTGGGATGGATCCTATAATTCATGACAGACTCAGAAATATGTAGATCTAACAAATATATACTTTGACAGATAAAATTCTACAACATGTATAGAACATCAAACATGAATAAAATCAGACCAACGCACATAATAATGAAGATACATACATAGGGAAAACAAAGAAACGAGGAGCAATAAACCAAGAAGTTTATTTCTAAATGAAGAATTTTTTTATTTAGTGTAAAGATTGTACCTATGCACAATACTCCCACATATAGCATGTAGAATAAAGGACTAACAATTAAGAAAGGAGATTTTGGTTGTCATCCTCGAAAAGCTTTCATAATGCGCAAATCATTTCCTTAATGAAAATGATATGTTCCATACCAACATTACTCATATTACCACCAAGTATGGAAAAGTGTTATCAAGAGGGTAATCAAGTCAAACAAAATCAATATCTCACACATTGTCACTCGGCACTCTACCAAACTGGCAAGCATGGATCATGCTCGGAATCTCTTCCTGGGGTTAAAAAATATAATAAGAATGGGAGGGGGGAATTAAAGCCCAATAGACTTAGTGATTATCGGTACACAATACAAACATCAAAAGAGAAATTTCAATTCACTATAGTAACTCTACCCGATAAGTATGAGTGGATTCATAATTCTGATCAGCAAACAAAAACATGGCCAGGCAAAAAAGGAAGAAACGAAATGAACACGCTAGATGAAATCAGATTAAGAAATATACAGAGTGAGTGAATAATGATCAAGTGAGACAGACATTTGAAAGAGTTTAATCAAGGAAATCGTACCTGGCGGGCGAGAAGAAGGGTTTTGTGCAGAATCCCTTAGGTGAGAGTCGAGACTCAAGACTTGAAGAGACTATCAAATTTCGTCAAAACTTAAAGACGTGAAACAGATTTTCACAAAATTTAAAATGACTTAATACTTGGGGGCGTCCGCCCCACATATGGCCCAAGCACTGGCTTATAATAATAATAATTCAAATTGGTTCAGCGAATACTAGTATGGGCTTTGATATCCTAATATGAGTTGCCTTACTTGTAACATTCTTATTTGAAGGAAGAGAAAAATGATTTACAGGCTTATTTTTAGCCTAACTTTCTACTCCAGACATTATTTTTTTGGGTGATTATTTATTAATACTAGTGTTAAAGTTTAAAATTTACAAAAAGATTATGTCTAACTTTGTCCTATAATAATCATAAATAAAAAAATAAAAAATAAAAAAGTAGGACTCTTGAGAGTGGTTAACATGAAGTTAACTTTGTTCGATTAGCCAAATACGATTAATAAATAACGGTAGGCGTGTCAAAGACTCAAAGCTATCGAATTCATTCTAGCAATTAACATTGCCTTGAACCGAAATCCGAGACTCTTGAATCATTGCTTCATCATCTCTTTCTTTCATTCCCAGGTTTAACTCTCTTTCACCTTCACTCATAATCCAACTCTGAACTTCTCTTCAAAGCTTGCTTGTTCCCAGGGAATGAAGGAAGAGACAATGAAATTCTTTTATTCTGATAGTCTTTCTCAATTGACCAATTCACCATGAATATCATGGTAATAGACTAATAGTAGTCTTAATTGTAAGAAAAAGTATTATATAATTTAGAACATTTTATTTGATGCGAGTAAAACAACAATTAAAAAAGCAGAGTAAATATTTTACGCAAATAAAATTTGGGCTTATAGAATGAAATTAACCCCTTAAAATCGACAGGGAATTGACCACAAAACCCTCAAACATAAGCAGGAAGTTGTGCATAATTCTTACTAGTGTATTAGCAACAAAGATCAACTAATTAAAAATGATAGTAAGTTTTTGTAACAACATCGTTGCTTAAATATTACTTTAAGCTCAAATTTCCACTCTATAACTTCTACCAACAAAATAGAGGCACAATTAACTAGTAAACTTGTCACAAAAATCCAACAAAATCTATGGAAGTTTTATATTTCAATTGCAATGATTAGATTAGAGAGTAATTGAGCAGAAATAAGAATGGATGTAATTTACTACTCTCTCCGTTTCTAAATAAATATCGTTTAAGGATTTTGTACATAGATTAAAAAAGTTATTTAATATTATTTCCGTTCTTAAAATATTGTTGTTTAAGTTTTGGCACATAGATTAAGAAAGTACTACCTCCATTTCTAAAAGATTGTCGTTTAAGGTTTTGACACATGAATTAAGAAAAGTATCATTTACCAAGTAAAATTTGTTTGAAATTCTATCACTACCTCTTTATGAGAAGTTGAAAACTATTAATACAAGCTAGGGAGATAATTTCTTGGGACAATGAGAGAAGGTAGGGGTAATATAGGAAAGTAAATAATTTATTATTCTCGAAAGTTGTAAACGACAAACTTTTTGGAATAATTTTTTTTCTTCTAAAACGACAATTTTTTAGGAACGGAGGGAGTACTATAATTTAATAATTAAAATCTGTGTGAAATTTCATCATTACTCCTTTATGAAAAATTGAAAACTATTAATATTAAAAGTGAAAATTTCTTGGGACGATAAGAGAAAATACGGGTGATATAGAAAAAAAAATAATGTATTCTTTTAAAAAGTTATAAACGATAAATAATTTGAAACAAATTTATTTTTTTAAAACGTCATTTATTTAAGAACGGAGGGATTACTATTTGTTAACGCCAGAATCTTCTCCAACGTCCCAATCACGTAAGACGCATACGATCCGCGCGACAAGAAACACGATAAGACACCAAAAGCTTGGCGGGTACACCGTTCTTGTGAGGGGATAGCTTCAAGCGTGAAAGTCGAAGATACGTGTTCACAAGGTTAACAATGGAGAGAAAATAATGTATAATGCCTGAGAGAGAAATAATAATTCTCTGTGTGTATGTGATTATGAATGAAGACGTACCTGCTTGTGAAGACCTCCTTGTTATGATATATTCTACAAGACACGGTTTTAGTGCCACTAACCTTCCCGACACTGTTAATCCCATCCCCTCTGTCACCATTACCAACCGTCCAATCCTTATTAATGCCATATAAGATATCGATTACCATATCTTTGTCATCATCACCGGTCGAAGATGTAGATTTTTAAATATATGATGGGTCGACCATTGATTTGGTCCATTATTAGAAGGACTTAACAAAGATAATAAAGTGGTAGATCCAATAATGTCGACACCCAATAGTGAAGACCCAATGGACTAACTAAATATGTAGAGCCCAATCCATTCTACGATAGGAGAAATATCACGACCCAACATTGCCCCAGTTTTTTATTAAACAGAGGTTTAATAGGAAACTATAAATGGCAACCGGTTTAGAACAAAAGGAATTAATATGAGACCAATGAAGGCCAAAAAACGACTACAAGCTGTCTGGTGAAGTGAACATCAAATAAGAACATAAATTAAGATTGAAATCTATTTAAAGAGCCCGCTCCGGTTTAACATACAACAACAAATATTTCACCGCATCTCTAAACAACCCAAACCTTCGCCATACACAAAAATCATTCTCCCTTCATTGGCTTAATATAATTCCATCATGGAACGATGGGTGAATCAATCGACTGGCGATTACTGGGTCATCTCATAGTGAAAAGACCCCAAATTATTAATAAATGAAATTTATTTTCCTCTATTTATTATTTTGAAATAGTAAGGTTGATTTGATTAATGTGGATAGTTATGGGTAAAATATATAAATATTTGAATAAGCAAGTGGTTATAAAATATTCATTATCGTTTGGGGAATATTAGTTTTGGTCGTGGAATATTAATCGGGGAATATTTTGTTGGGGAGAATATAAATGGAGATAGTATGCGATCTTTTTTGGGCCCCATGTGAAAGCGATTGGATGAAGAAAGCGACAAATATAAGTTGTTTATAAATAGCGGCGTAGTTATTACAGAATTATCTTGTTGGAATACCCGTTGGTTTAAAACACACTAATCTCGCGTTGTTGAGCGGTAGCACGGTATTATTGCAATTATTGATTCTTACGTAAGAAGGCCTTTACTCGATAATGGTTACTGATAATTCTTATTCGAGATATTTTATTTTATTGATTCAATAATTCTTTGCATTGATATTTTATATTCTTGTTGTTTTGATAAATTGTCATTCTAATCGTATTTTCCATTATCAGAGCAATAATTCATATTATCCGAATAATATTATTGGATAACATTATTGGCAATGTCTAGAAAGTTACATCTAAGGAGAGGTTTGGTCACCTAATTTACGGCGTCGATGAGGAGAGATCCTTATTGAAAGCCCCTCTTTCTGAGGAGCGGCACAGTTCTTCAGATCTTGTGATTACGTAATATTATTTGTGAATAATTAATTATTGATTTATATGATGAGGAAAATATTGATTTTATGTGGATATAGATGGAGAAAATTTTAAAATGACAATTGTTGAAAATTAATATTTTATCTTTTTACGATAAAATAATTCATTTAAATATATTATTTTAATAATATATTAGCGGTGATATTTTTATAATGAATGTGGGATATATGAGTATATGAGGAGGAAGAGTATTTTGTGGCATTAAATGTTTAACACATATTTTGTGTGTTGGTGGACACAATTATTGATCGAAATTTGATTATAGCTTTGTAAAATCGTCTGTTTGTGGATTTTGGTCAATTTACATTTGAAATTTGGAAAAACTTTCTTACGCAAAGTTGTAGAGAATTGAATTTCCTATAAAAATTCACTTGGATTGAATTTTACGAAAAAGGGCTATTTATTATGAATTATTGAAGTTAGAAGTCTCAAAATAATTTATTTTTGGAAGTTTTAATTATTTTTTTTAAGAAAAACGTTTTTTTTTGTGTTGTTAAGTGGGTCTAGCATGTGTTATTGATTTTTGAAATCAGATCTCCAAAAGTGGGGCGTATAGAATTTTAATAAATAATAATAATATTATATTAAATTTTACTGCTTTGGTGTTCTAAAGCATTTTCTATAAATAGGGTCTTGGGTTAGAATTGAAAATCACACGTAAAGCTGAGTTTTTCTCTCTATATTATCAAGCGTATTCTTGTGAGTATTTTGAGTATACTTTGAGTATTCTTATACGGTCTGAGTTCAAGTCATAGCTTTATATCCGGTGTTTCAATTTAGAAGTATTGTCTTTCGAGGTAAGGGATGTTATTTTTTTCAAATGATATTATTTCTTGATATCATTATCTTTGAAATATTGGTTGGAATTTTTTATCAAATTTGGAACTTTTTCAAATTTGGAACTTTTTCTTATTCATGATTCTTATTCATGAGTTTCTTATTCACGAGTTACTATTAATGAGTTCTTATTCACGATTCTTATTACGAGTACTATTCATGAAGCGTGAAGATATTTTTTTATGAAATTTCTATCTTTTAGTGTGATTCTTATTCACGTATCGACATTATTCACGAATCTATTATTTATTTAGAAAAATGAAATTTCTTCTTTTGTGTCAAAATATCTATTACGGATACTAGCTTTGATTGTATCCATGTTTTGATCATTCTTGAATTTTACTCCACTATGATTATTTTTGAAGTATTTTTGAACTTGGATTATTTAAAATCGAATCCTTAATACTTGTTCTTTTGTTTCCTTTGGATTCGTTTTCTTTAAAATATTTTTCATCATCCTCGGTCCTAAATGATGATATTCTTGAATATCTTTGGCTTGTAGTGAAAAGATGAATGATTTCTTGATGAATATCTTTTGGCGTAGTAGTGCGAAGATGAGCAGTGTTGAGATGAACATGATTGGTGATTAATATCTTTGGGCCGTAGTGCAAAGATGAGCAGTGTTTAGATGAACATGACCGGTGATGAATATCTTTGGCTGTAGTGCAAAGATGAATATTTGATTCCGGATATATATTGATTGATGTTACTGAGGATAAAATATCGACGATGAACTTTTAAATTCATATATAGAAGATAGTAGTTTGCATTCTCTACTTAACTCTTCTAATGAATTGTTGTTTCATTGCTGAGTTGTTGATTTAAAGCTTGTTGTCTCATTGTATTCTATTAGATTTTTCCCTGTTGAAGACTAACGATAATTTGTTGTATATTATCTTAGTCGTAATATTCTTTTCTTGGGCTAGTTGAGCTCACCCTTTTCCTTGTTGTTCCATTTTTTCTTCTCGGGAGGCGAGAATGTAGCGAAGTCTTAGTCGGGGTATGGAATGAAGGTTACAGAGAGAGTTGTTTAGTAGTCCTCACCATTTTGTAAAATAATGTATCAATAATTATGATGAGGAATTTTTATTTGGGTATGGCAATATATTTATCAATAGTAATAATAATTGTATTTAAACTCACAATTTATATATGTTGTGGTTAGTAAAATATTAGGTATACATCACCCATCTTGGGTCGTACACTTACGTATTTAATTTAAAAACAACTTATTAACATAATATGTCGTATGTAATACGACATAAAGCGTGAGTTTAAATACAAATATCGCTCTACTAGATATTATACAAACTCAAACAAAAAGTCCTCATTGGATTATTATCACACTATTTTACAGAATAGTGAGGACTACTAATCTTATCTTCAGGACCATCACTCGTTTCCCAGGCTTCGTCAAATTTATATTATCATTTTCACGAAAACGATGAAAGAAAGGGTGAGCTCAACTAGCCCGATGAAATATTATGACTAAGATAATGCGAGAATAAATTATCAATAGTCTTCAATAATGTTAAAGCGATAAAATACAATAGACAACCGGTTTAGCTCTGACGGAATATCGCAATCCATTAAAAGAGTCAAGTAGAAAATAAAATCTACTATCTTTTAGGTTTTTAAAGGTTTTTCATCCTTTGTTTATAAATTTGAGACTCAAACTTTAATAAATATTTCACATCATCGAATCACCTCGCACTACTGCCGAGGATATTCTTTTAGTATCCGACCACAATTATTCATGCACTACGGGCGAGAGAATATTTGTGTATTCATTAATGGTCATGATCATACCAACAATCCATCCATCGATGCACTACTACCCTTTGAGGATTTTTATCACATCATTTGTAACATTACGGTCATGATTACTACAAATAATCTACGGTCATAATCATACCAAGTCCATCATGCACTACTCTGAGCCACAGATGACTTTAAAAAAATATAAACATGAGGATGATGACAATGATATAAGAATTGATAAAACAAGTTCAAGAATTATTTTATCCGGGAATTATTAACGTCAAATTGTCGACATGTAATCTTTGTTTTGTAGAGTAAAATTCAAGAATGATCGGAAGAATATTTCCATGAAAAGATCTTTGGATGAAGCGCAAATATCGAGGATATTCTACTAATTTCATGGAGTATAGAAGTCAAAGTTTTAACCAATTTGGGTATAATAAAGAATGGAATAACAAAAGAAATCACCGTAAATGCGATGAAGCCATACAGACGGAGTTATTCAAGCGAGAATAATAAATAACGGAACCGGTCGGTGAAAATCACACCAAGCGAGGATGTTCAACAGAATAATAAAGATGGAACCGAGATCGGTTTAAAAACACACGGATATAGGATATTTCAGCGAGAATAATAAAAAACCGGTCGGTGTAAAACCATGAGAGCAGGATGTTCAGAATAATAAAAGCGGAACCGGTGGGTGTAAAACTGCATGAGCAGGATGTTCAAGAATAATAATAAAAAGGCGGAACCGGTCGGTGTAAAACACGAGCACGAGGATGTTCCAGGAAGAATAATAAAAAAATACTAGGTGGGTGTAAAACATGAATGAGGATGTTCCGAATAATAATAAAAAGTAACCGGTCGGTGTAAAAACACAGCAGGATGTTCAATGAGAATAATAGAAGAATGTCACCAAGTATAGGGTAAACCACTTATACTGAGTTATTCAAAGAGAATAATAAGCAATGGAATAACAATGATTCTCTTCATGAATAAGAAAGAATAACACCCCTTACATTTGGTAGGAGATTGAATCTCTGCGATGGTGTAGTAACAAAATACTCTTCTTCTTTCTCTCTTATTCTCTCTATACTTTCTCTCTCTATAGCTTGAATGAATTAAGTGAAAAATAATGAAGCCCTAGGCCTCTATTTATAGAAGATTTCTAGCTTAGCACTTTTCTTGATGAGTGTGAAAAGGCAAGTGGCTTGCTTGTATTTGGTTGATGTGAATGTGAAGCGACAAGTGGTTCGGCCTTTGTAATGTGAAGCGACAAGTGGTTTTAACGGTAAAGGTAATTACTAATTGAAGGTAAATACTATTGACGAAGGTAAATACTATTCACAAAGGTAATTACTATTGGCGAAGGTAATTACTATTGACGAAGGTAAATACTATTCATGAGGGTAATTACTATTGACGAAGGTAATTACTATTATTGTGAAGGTAAATACTATTCATAAGGGTAATTACTATTGATGAAGGTAATTCTTATTATACGCGAAGGTAAATACTAATGAAGAGACTCTTAGATGATGACATATAAGCCCCCCATAAAATAATCAAACTTACCACAAATCATTTTTTTTTTCATCAACACATATTTAATCTTTCAACAATTATTAATCATTTATAACTTGTCGTCTCAATTATTGATTTAATACTATAACATATTATATAGATGATCTTTGTGACAATAATTGAATCAATAATATAAGAGATATGATCACGTGAATTCATGTAGTGATAATTGAGCATAGGTGAGTGACTTCTCACGTAAGCATCGATAATCAATCTGAGTGTCTTCTCTGTATGCAACCGCAGCGTATTCTTGTACTTTTACCACCGGGTAGTTCAGCGATTTTAAGCGGTAACACCTCGTAGTTATTTTTATAAAATATTTTTGTTTTTCTCAATCAAACAATAATTACATTGTGGGGTCCACCGATGATTGAGTAGTTATGCGAATATTCCTAACAAAAAAGAATATTCCAGACCAAACGAATATTTTATAACAACTTGCATACTTTGCAAAATTTATAAATATTACCCCTAACTATAACATTATATCAAATTTATTCCATAATATTCAAAAATAATATTTATAGAAAAATTCATCTTTATTTATAAAAGATGGGGTCTTACATATGTTGTGTATTATTTTGAGCGACAAATGTATTAATAAAGTTGTAGTTATTTTTACCATGTATTTGGCGACTCGAGAATGGGTTGGATGGAATGGACCTATTTTTGGGGCGTCACGGTTAGTATCGAGCTTAGGGATATGATCTCTCTGGCGGAGATCGGGGAATAGAACTAGGAGGGAGAGGCGAGTAAATCCTTCGTTAGTGTGTCCTACTAAGCTTATTTGTTAGTTGGTTAGTATATAGGGATATTATGTGATATATTGATTTCCTTAATTAACCCTTGTTTTATGGCGGTATTTGAGAATGTCGAATTGAGAATATTAATGATGGAGTAAATGAGATAGTGGAGATGCTGTCTTTACCAAATGAGGAGAGCGTGCAACAGTGGTGGCAATGTACCTCTGTGAACAACACCTTTGGCGAGATGATGAGCGAGGGGATGTTTAGAAGCTTTTTGCGGTTCATGCAAAATCGAGACGAGGAGACTTCGTGTTCAAAATCTGAGGAGAAATGATAGCAATTCACGGGTGGTCACTGACCAAGCGATTCGAAGTTGGGACCACGAATTTAAGGAAAGCCGGATCCGATCAAGGCGGAAGCATGGGTCAAACAAATTACCAAGATATTCGATGTCTTGGGATGCGGAGAACAGAAAGTTCCATTCGCCACTTTTATGTTAAAGTGGCGAAGCGATTCTTGGTGGGAATCGTGAAGCGTACCCATCATTTACTTTTCGGCGTGTCGTGGGAGACATTTTGAAGCAGTTCAATGACAAGTACTTCCACGAAAGTATTCGTCGTATGAAGGAAGTGGAGTTTATTAGGTGGGGCGAGAATAACATGGCGGTGTCGATCGAGGTGAAGTTCGCGGAGTTATCGAGTTTGCACCTCATTTGGTGGAGAATGAGAGCATTATGGCGGATGTTTACGAGAGGTTTGAAACCGACATACGTCGATATCTCATTTCTCATAAATTTTTCTCTCTATTCGGATGTTGTCAGCGAGGCTCGGTTGTTAGGCGAGATAACGAAATACGTTCAACCGGGGACCATAACCGAGGATCATACCGAAGATAGCGATCATCGAGAATAACGATAACCGGTGGAGAAAGAAGAATACGGACAAAAGCGGTAACCACTCTACTGGTGGTAATCGTGGCCATGAAAATAGAAAAGCGAGTCGGGGGAGATTTTAAAAGGAGATTCAACAACGACCGTGTGAAGACCTCGGCCCGATGCAATTGGTTCCAAAGGAGGAGAAAAGACCATCGGTCGTATATTCTAAATCTGGAAAAGAGGGACATATCATTGGCGCCGCACTAGCAGTTTAAGGTATGCTATAATTGTGGAAAAGAAGGACATATCGCTCGAGATTATGCAGTATCGAAACCAGATCCAGCGGGAATGGTGACTCAAAAGGATGTCCCGAGAAAAGTCAAAGTCAAGCGTTCTGGAAGGCGTTTGTCGTGGCGGGTCAAAATCTGAGAAACGACGAAGTTAGCACGGGTTAGTTAATTATAAATTCTTGCGAAGTTTATACCTTACTAGAATCTGGGTTCTACCCATTCTTTTATCTCTCTTCTTGCGCTCAGCGTTTGAACTTGACTACGGAGAAATTAGACTTTGACCTATTTATGGAGACTCAGTTAGGAGAAACTTTCATTACATCCGTTGTTTAGAAATCTTGCTTGATTCGAGTTGGCACTTTATCACATTACACATTAACCTTATTTCTATAGAGATATTTGCTTTTGATGTGATTTTAAGGTTAACTACTTATTATGCAAAATTGATTACTTTTTCGTAAGGTTGTTAGTTTTCATATTCTAAGCAACTTTGTTATTGAATTCAAGCAATCAAACCATTGTAGTCAAACATTTTCATATCAAGCCATGAAGTCATTCGTTTATTACGGATGTCAAGTTTTCTTAGTCCGTGTTATGGATTTGAATAAAGACACGTCGATTTGAATAATATTCTATTGTTATTAATTTTTCGGCGTATTTCTGAAGAATTTCTTGGCTTACTCCCAAAGCGATATTAAATTTTGTATCGACTTTGAACCCGGTACAAAACTCATTTCTAAAATCTCATATCGAATGGCTCTATTGAACTTCGGAGTTAAAAATTCAACTATAAATTTGGTACTGAGCCTTTATCTGGTGACTTCCTTTGTGGAATGCTGCAAGCGAGACTCTCGTAGGGGACACCATATTAAATGCGATAGTAAAGCGATAGGTGTCATTGTAACGTCTTATCGAGGTTGGGATATGAGTCGCGAGTTGAGAACAACCTAAGTCGGTAATCGAAATCGTAGCTTTCAGAGGCTTAGTTGGTTATTATCGGAGATTCGTTGAAGGATATTCTCGAATCGCTATTCCATTAACGCTTGGTGACTCGTAGAGATACAAAATTTGAATGGAAGCGAGGAATGTGGGAAGAGCTTGAAGAACTCGAGAGGAGACTCATTTTGACACGTATTACGACCATGCCATCTGGAAAAGCGAGCGTGGTAGGTGGCGTGTTGAGTAGAAGATCGTATACAAATCTGAGTACGATATTGTCAAAGACTCATTTCAGTATAATTTACAAATAATAGAGATGGAGATGAAAACTCTAGGTACCAGCGTGATGATATCTGAGTATAATCGACTTTAATCGATAAAGTTAAAATTTATTCGAGCTACACAGGGTGATGAATTTGAAGAAGGAGTGCAGAAGTTGTTATTTCAAAAGCGAGAAAGCAAGGTGAGGAAAGCTCGAACCTTGATTTATTAATCCATTTGAAATTCTCGATCGAATAGGAACTGTGGCCTATAGACTGCGTTTTACCGCCAAGTAGTATGGCGTGTTCATAACGATTTCAATATCGATGTTACGTAAATATGCGCGACCACGTACGTCCGCCGTATCGATGTTAACGTAAATATGATGTGGATGACCGAACCACGTCGTTGAGTTAGAAGATCTTGGATAGGAAAGAACATGTCACTATGTCTGGGGGTTATACCACAAGTTAAAGTTTTGTAGAATGCGTCACGTCGATTTCGAGGCGAAATTTTTATAAGGAGGAGGTTTAATTATTAATAAATGAAATTTATTTTCCTCTATTTATTATTTTGAAATAGTAAGGGTTGATTTGATTAATGTGGATAGTTATGGGTAAAATCATAAATATTTGAATAATAAGAAGTGGTTATAAAATATTCATTATTATCGGAGAATATTAGTTTTTGGTGGTGGAATATTAAATCTTTGTCGAGAGAATATTAAATGACGGCCTTGATCTTTTATGGGCCCCATGCATGAAAGCGATTGGATGAAAGCGACAAATATAAGTTGTTTATAAATAATGGCGTAGTTATTCACAGATTATCTTTGTTGGAATACCGGTGGTTAAAACACACTATCTGGCGTTGTTGAGCGATGCTTTGCGGTATTGCACCGATTATTGATTCTTACGTGAAGGCCTACTCGATAATTATTTACGATAATTCTTTATAAATTATTTTATTTTATTGATTCAATAATTCTTTGCATTGATATTTTATATTCTTGTTGTTTGATAAATTGTCATTACGTATTTTCCATTATCGAGACAATAATTCATATTATCTGAATAATATTATTGGATAACATTATTGGCGATGTCTAGAAAGTTACATCTAAGGAGAGGTTTGGTCACTAATTGCTGGCGATGAGGAGAGATCCTTATTGGAAGCCCCCTCTTTCTGAGGAGCGGCACGGTTGCCCGATCTTGTGATTCTGTAATATTATTTGTGAATAATTAATTATTGATTTATATGATGAGGAAAATATTGATTTTATGTGGATATAGATGGGAAAAATTTTTAATGTGACAATTGTTGAAAATTAATATTTTATCTTTTTACGATAAAATAATTCATTTAAATATATTATTTTAATAATATATTAATGGTGATATTTTATAATGAATGTGGGATATATGAGTATATGAGGAGGAAGAGTATTTTTGTGGCATTAAATGTTTAACACATATTTTTTGTGTGTTGGTGGACCACAATTATTGGTAGAAATTTGATTATAGCTTGTAAAATCGTCAGTTTGTGGATTTGGTCAATTTACATTTGGAATTTGGAAAAACTTTCTTACGCAAAGTTGTAGAGAATTGAATTTCCTATAAAAAGTCATGAGATTTGAATTTTTTTACGATAAAAGGGCTATTTATTATGAATTATTGAAGTTCGAAGCTCGAAATAATTGATTTTTGGAAGTTTTAATTATTTAAAAAGAAAAACGTTTTTTTTTGTTTTGGTGTGGTCATTTAACATGTATTGGATTATTGATTTTGAAATCAGATTTCAAAAGTGGGCGTATAGAATTTTAATATATAATAATAATATTATATTAAATTTTCTACTTTTGGTGTTTCAAAGCATTTTCTATAAATAGGGTCTTGGGTTAGAATTGAAAATCACACGAAGCTGAAGTTTTCTCTCTCTATATTATCGGCGTATTCTTGTGAGTATTTTGAGTATACTTTGAGTATTATTGCTATCGGTCTGAGTTCAAGTCATAGCTTTTATATCAGGTGTTTATTAGAAATCTTGTCTTTCGAGGTAAGGGATGTTATTTTATTGAAAATGATATTATTTCTTGATATCATTATCTTTGAAATATTGGTTGGAAATTTTTATCAAATTTGGAACTTTTTTTTCATGTCGGGAGTTACTTTATGATTTTATTCAGATTCTTATTCACGAGTTCTTATTCACGATTCTTATTCACGAGTTCTTATTCAAGTCTTATTCGTGAAGCGTGAAGATTTTTTGTGAAATTTCTATCTTTTGGTGTCGGAGATTCTTATTCACGTATACTCGACCTTTATTCACGTATCTGACACTTTATTCACGAATCGACCTTTATTCATAGAAAAATGAAATTTCTTCTTTTTGTCAAAATATCTATTATGGATACTAGCTTTGATTGTATCCGTGTTTTGATCATTCTTGAATTTTACTCCACTACGATTACTTATGAAGTATTTTTGAACTTGGATTGTTTAAAATCTGAATCCTAATAATATTGTTCTTTTGTTTCCTTTGGATTCGTTTCCTTTAAAATATTTTTCATCATCCTCGGTCTAAATGATGATATTCTTGAATATCTTTGGCTTTTGTAGTGCAAAGATGAATGATTTCTTGATGAATATCTTTGGGCGTAGTGAAGATGAGCAGTGTTGAGATGAACATAATGCGGTGATTAATATCTTTGGCCGTAGTGCGAAGATGAGCAGTGTTTAGATGAACATGACCCGGTGATGAATATCTTTGGCTGTAGTGCAAAGATGAATATTTGATTCGGATATATATTGATTGATGTTCTGGGGATAAAATATCGACGATGAACTTTTAAATTCATATATAGAAGATAGTAGTTTGCATTCTCTACTTAACTCTTCTAATGAATTATTATTTCATTGCGATTGATTGATTTAAAAGCTGGTTGTCTATTGTATTCTATTAGATTTTTCCTGTTGAAGACTAACGATAATTTGTTGTATATTATCTTAGTCGTAATATTCTTTTCTTGGGCTAGTTGAGCTCACCCTTTTCCTTTTTGTTCCATTTTCTTTCTTCGGGAGGCGAGAATGTAGCGAAGTCTTAGTCGGGGTATGGAATGAAGGTTTAGAGAGAGTTGTTTAGTAGTCCTCACCATTTTTGTAAAATAATGTATATAAATAATTGTGATGAGGATTTATTTGGGTATATATATTATACAGAAGACAATAATTGTATTTAAACTCACATGTATTTGGCGATATATATTTATGTAGTATTTTGTTGCGACAAATGTATTAATAAAGTTGTAGTTATTTACATACCATGTATTTGGCGACTCGAGAATGGGTTGGATGGAATGGACCTATTTTTAAAGAAGCAAGATATATGGCACCGTCAAAAGCTTGAAGAAGAGCTCAAAGAGCCTCGGGCCCTTAGAGATTTGGGTCCTTGTTTAACGATCAAGACTTTCGTAAGGAGATCGAGCGAGAATCTGAGAAAATCCAGCGAAATTAAACAATAAGATCGTCCATATGTATGCAAAAAGGATATGAAATTTGTCGAAGTAAAGACAAGAAAAAGCTCGGGCCAAGGTAGATCCATCTCTTTAGACTCTTTAGATGGTGGCGATGATGAGGAAGAAGCTGAAGATGACCTCTCCATATCTTTAGCTGTAGAACTTTCTGTAAAAATTCGAACTTGTTGTGAACAGTTAATATTAAAATATCAACTTCATGCCTTATTACTTCTGAGTGAACATTTCTTGTCAATAATTCAGTATTAATTAATCTATATGAACTTAACTTAGGACATGAACTAGATAAGGAGTATAACAGTTAATTTATGAAATGAAGTGAACTGAATTTAATGGATAGAATTTAATGAACAGTATTGAATGAACTGAACTCAACACTTGAACAAAATAAAGTAATGTATACTTATCGTTTCCGAAGTGTGAGATCGGTCATGTGTGAGGTGAATTCGGCTGATCCTCCTTGCACCATCAAAATCTTGCTTACCACTCGGGGTAGAATAAGTATATAAGGACATTTGTTTACCACTCGGGGTGAAACAATTATATAAGGACCAAGATATAAGGATCAATTGTGACCATTGACTTACCACCCTTGGTAAAATCAATATAGGAACATAGGATTTGTCTACCACGTTGGGCAATAAATAAATGGGCTACCATCGAATGGCCAGCGAGTCCTACCATACCTCCTTACACCATTGTGACTTTAGGACAAATAGGACCAGGATCAATAGTGACCATTGACTTACCACCCTTGGTAAAATCAATATAGGATCATAGGATTTGTCTACCACACGGGGTAACAAATAAGTGGGCTGCCATCGAATGGCCAACGAGTCCTACCATACCTCCATACACCATTGTGACTTTAGGACAAATAGGACCAGGATCAATAGCGAAAAAGTGAATGTGGATGAGCCAAGAAAATCATCGTCTTGACTCCGGTTCTTTCATGAATATCCACTGACGAAATGCTTTGTAGGCCAACAACCGGGTCGAATGATCACCACGAGATGTCTTTGTGAACTTCCGAAGAACATACTCTACCGGATGGAACCAAATGTTTGAGCAATGATGATGACGAAAAAGGTCCTTCGATAAAGATTCTCATCGATGAGAGCAAAATTGACACTCTTGCACTTGATATACTTTGACAAAGATTTGATCCGAAGGAAGGACGACATATGCCATCAAAATTATAAGCATCAGTAGTGTGACTTCGATAATACATCTACGGTGGAATTGTTATATTGATCGACCCTTGATAGCTTTCTTTGTCTTGATGTCAAAATAGAATATCCATCTGCATGCAATGTCCACGAGCTCGCCTGCTTTGAAGAAGCGCTAGCGGCTTTGTCGGACTCCTCGACTTCTCTTTAACTATTATCGACGAGGAAAAGAATTGTCAGACCATAATGTCAACCGACCTTGGAAATATTTACCGAAGTGTTGGATTCAAAAGTGCGGTTTATAGATCTGCTTTGGTGA
This sequence comes from Panax quinquefolius, assembly GCA_020205615.1. Classification (NCBI taxonomy): domain Eukaryota; kingdom Viridiplantae; phylum Streptophyta; class Magnoliopsida; order Apiales; family Araliaceae; genus Panax; species Panax quinquefolius. Next base: position 3,237,962 of record CM035169.1, on the reverse strand, counting down.
CGAGTCCTTCATTGCATGGCGAGAACACTCAAGCAGCGAGTGCCTTTTTGCATTCTCGGGTGAATATATTCTTGAATTGCTCCCTCGTCTGTTTGTGCCATAGTCCGAGAACCACGAGGATGAGGTACCCTCTTGGATGCTTAGGAATATAGGTGCATTTTGTGTCTTTGAATTTGAAACTGTGACGCTTAGGCAGGCATCTACAAAGAAAAAGTATCTCTGGTGGTGTGCCTCGGTGGACTCTCGGGAGTGTGATTTTGGATCTACTTGGTGAAACTCTCGTCGCGGTGGTGAGGATACTTGAGCGAGAATGCCTTATTTGTGATACGAGTGCATACTCCTGGATCGGTTTCTTCATCTGCTGCGACCATAATCCCGGAAAACGATAGGGCGGAATACCCTTCTTCGATCAATTACGAAAATGGTTGTTGAGTCTTCATCTACTCTGCTTCGACCATAATCCTGAAGACTAATAGGGCGGAGTACCCTCTTCGGTCAAATAGGAAAATGGCTGTTGGTGTGACGCCCCCAAAATTAGGTATACATCACCCATCTTGGGTAGTCAAATACATGGTGTATGTAATTTAAATACAACTTACTAATATAAGCGTAGGTATGCAATCGACATAAATTGTGAGTTTGAATACAAATATTGTCTCTTAGAGATCATACAAACTCAAAAGGAGTCCTCATTACAATTATCACACTATTTCACGAATAGTGAGTACTACTAATGCTATCCTACGGACCATTACTCCGTTCCCCGACTCGTCCCGGCTATATTCTCATTTCAAGAAGAAACGGTGAAAGAAAAGGGTGAGCTCAACTAGCTCGAAGAAATATTATGACTAAGATAATGCGAGAATAAATTATCATTAGCTACAACAATGATGTTAAAGCGATAAAATATAATGAACATCAAGTTTAACTACAACTAAGGCAAGCGATCCATTAAAAGAGTCAAGTAGAAAATAAAATCTACTATCTTTTATGATTTAAAAGGTTTTAAATCCTTTATTAGAAGCTAAGACTCAACTTTAATAAATATTCCACATCATCGAATCACCCCCGCACTACGGCCGAGGATATTCTTTAGTATCACGACCACAATTATTCATACCACTACGGGCCGAGAATATTTGTGTATTCATTAATGGTCAAGATCATGCCAACAATCTGTCCATCAATGACTACTACAGGCCATCGAGGATTTTTACCACATCATTTGTAACATTACGGCCATGATTACACCGAATAGTCTTTGGTCATAATCATACCAAGTCCATCTATACTACTACTGAGCCACGAGATGACTTTCAACATAATATAAACATGAGGATGATGACAATGATATAAGAATTCAATAAAACAAGTTCAAGAATTAATTTATCTAGGAACAAATAACATCCAAATCATTAACATGATCTCGCTTTGTAGAGTAAAATTCAAGAATCTTTGAGAAGAATATTTTCATGAAAGGATATTTGGATGAAGAAGCGCAAATATCAAGGATATTTCACTAATTTCATGGAGTATATAAGTCAAAGTTTTAACCAAATTGGGTATAATAAAGAATGGAATAACAAAAGAAATCACCGTAAATGCGATAATCAAGACGCATGAGGCGAGTTATTCCAATGAGAATAATAAATAACGGAACGGTCCGGCAGTAAAAGCGCATGCAGCGAGGATATTCCAACGAGTAATAATAAAGAATAGAACCGGTCCGGCGTAAAAACACACATGCATGGATGTTCCAGCAGAATAATAATAAAAGCGGAACCAGTCCGGTGTAAAACACATGCATGTGATGTTCCAATGAATAATAATAAAGACGGAACCAGTCGGTGTAAAACACACAGACGAGGATGTTCCAGCAGAATAATAGAAGAATGTCACCAAGTATAGGTAAACCAGCGTATCTGAGTTATTCCAATGAGAATAATAAGCAATGGAATAACAATGAGTTCTTCTTCATGAATAAGAAAGAATAACACCCCTTACTTTTGGTAGGAGATTGAATACTACGATAGTGTAGTAGAATAAAATACTCTTCTTCTTTTCTCTCTATTCTCTCTCTCTATAGCTTGAATGAATTCGTGAAAAATAATGAAGCACTAGGCCTCTATTTATAGAAGATTTCTAACACTTGCACCGCCATGAAAAGAAAAGGCAAGTGGCTCGATTTGGTGATGTGAAAAGAAAAGTGGTTCGACGCATGTAATGTGATACGACAAGTGGTTCGACGCCTTTGTAATGTGAAGCGACAAGTGGTTCGGACGTCTGTAATATGAAGCGGCAAGTGGTTTGGCGCTTTGGTAAAGGTAATTACTATCGACGAAGGTAATTACTATTCACAAAGGTATTTACTATCGACGAAGGTAATTACTTATTCACAAAGGTAATTCTTATCGACGTAGGTAATTACTATTGACGAAGAGACTCTTAGATGATGACATATGGGCCCCCATAAAATAATCAAACTTACCACAAACGTCCTCATATGAGACTCTTTATATACATCAAGGATTGAATAAATATTACCACAAATCATTTTATTTTTAATCAACACATATTTAATCTTTCAACAATTATTAATCATTTATAACTTGTCGTCTCAATTATTGATTTAATACTATAACATATTATACTGAGATGATCTTGTGACAATAATTGAATCAATAATATAAGAGATATGATGCAACAATTATCGTGAGCAATAATTGAAAGCATGGTGAGTGACTTCTCACGTAAGCATCAATAATCAATATCGTGTCTTCTTATACAACTCACGCGTAGACATCGTACTTTTTACTACTAGGGTAGTTCAACAGTTTTAACGGTAACACCTCTGTAGTTATTTTTATAGAAAGATAATTTTGTCATTTTCTAACTACGATAATACTTGGTTGTGGGGTCCATTAATGATTAAGCCGTCGTAAACGAATATTCCTGAACAAAAAGAATATTCCCCGACCAAACGAATATTTTATAACAACTTGCTTACTTTTGCAAAATTTATAAATATTACCCACAACTATAACATTATATCAAATTTATTCCATAATATTCAAAAATAATATTTATAGAAAATTCATCTTTATTTATAAAAGTTGGGGTCTTACAGTTGGGTCTTCTTCTACTCTGCTCCGACCATAATCCTCAAGACCAATAGGGTGGAGTACCTCTTCAGATGCTCGAGAATATGGTTCTTTGGTCTTCTTTGGTGTGAGGATCACTTGAGACATGTCCTCAAAGTGTATAGACTACTTTCCAACTCACGATTGTCCATCTTTAAGCGTACCACATCTTTTCGATTCGGACATAATTGAACGCTTTGTCCAAACTTGGCAATCCAAGAATCGCACAACTATATCCTCGCTTCTTTCATTTACATCCTCGCATTTCCGCCCAAGAGAACCTCCAAAGCTCTATCTGCTTCGTCCACCATCTTCATCACTGACCACTTTTGGTCTGCAAGGAGTTCAGGTGGGGTGCCTTTTACTTGCTTTGATCGTGATCATGCTCTTTGTCAAAGAATAAAGACCAACCATCTTGAAGCTTCGGGCCAGTGGGATCTCGAAGGAGAACCCCCTGATTGGTGCCATAACTTCCGATGTAGAACAACTGGAAATATTGTGATTGATAGCTCAAGAACACTAGAAAACCCCTCCTTCTAGCGCCAATGTTAACGCCATAATCTTCTCCAACATCCCAATTACGTAAGACGCCCTGATCCTGCAAAGTAAACACGATAAGACACCAAAAGCTTGACGGTTGTTCCGTCGGGGGATAGCTCAGGCGTGAGAGTCAGTATACGTGTTCACATGGTTAACAATGGAGGGAAAATAATGTATAATGCCAGAGAGAAATAATAATTCTCTGTGTGTATGTGATTATGAATGAAGGCGTCCCCTCGCCATGAAGACTCTCTCATTATGATATCTACGAGGACTGGTTTCTTAGTGCCACTAACCTTCTTCGACACTGTTAATCTCATCCTCTCTCGCCCATCACGCCAATCGTCTAACCCTTATTAATGTCATAAGAAGATATCGATCATATCTTTTTCATCATCAAGGTCAAAGATGTAGATATTTAAATATATGATGGGTCGACCCACTGATTTGGTCCAATTTTAGAAGGACTTAACAAAAGATAATAAAGTGACTAGATCTAATAATGTCAATATCCAATAATAAAGACCCAATGAACTAACTGAATATATAAGTCCAATCCATTCGGCCCAATAAAAGAAATATCACAACCCAACACTATTGAATCGAATAAGATTGGGAATAAATATAACTAATGGTAGTATTACCCAACTCCAATATAACTGATAGCCTTGCCCAACAAAAATAAGGAATCTGATATAAAGAAGGCATATGATTGCACGAAGCCCGGCTCAAACGTAACTTCCTTTCCACCAAATATTAATTTTTATTTTTATTAATTATTATTATTATTGTATTTGACGGCCTCGTGGCTCAGGAAACCTCACTGGCTAAGGAACTTCCGCAGGACAAACGTAACTTCCTTTCCACCAAATATTAGAGGTACACACGTTACATGATACTACTAGCTAGTTACTCCTACTTTATTAAGAAAACGACAGGTACAGTACCAAAGTTATGTGTCTACCAATCATACCTAGGCATCAAGCTATTTCATGCAAAAAACATGCAATTTAATTATTAAAAGTGAAAGTTTAATAAATAATTCTGACCCGTTTACTCGATTTATTTTGTTGTTATGTCTAAATGACAATAATATTCTTCACATATTTACACATTATTATAGTTAATTATACATTTATTTTAAGTAACTACAATTAATATATGTTTCTAAAGTAGGGAGTATATTTTTAATTTATTTTAAAGAACGTAAACAGTAGCATGAATGAATTAAAAAATTAATTAGTCAAAATATGGGTGCACCAGGTATTAGCTAGCTCCTAGCTTTAGTACGTACGTTTCATGACTTTTCCAATACAAGCTTTTACTCCTTTAAATACCAACTAGATCTCTAGCTTAATTCTCCCATGCGCCACCCCAACTAGCTAGCTCGATCATCATCAACTCAAAACCTTAAATTATTTATATATTCTCTTCAAACAAACAGAAGATCATCGATTGATCAATCGTTTAATAAACAAATACGTACAGAAAATAGAAATGGAACCAAATCCAGAAGTGACAGCAAAAAAGATATGGAGCATTGTACGAGTATTGTTCTTCATGTTGCGGAAAGGCATATCCAAGAAATCAAAATTCATCCTCGATCTCAACATGATCACCAAACGTGGCAAAATCGCCGGAAAAGCTCTACACAACCTCATCTTCCACCACCCCAACCGCCACCTGTCCTTCGATGCCCGACCCGGAGACTACGAGTTCAGCTGCAGTAACAGCCCCGCATTTCACCTTAACAAAAACGGCAAACACAATGGCGGCAACAACAGCAGCTCGCATTTCTTCTCCTGCGCTCACGCCCCGGCTACTGATGACGACGATGTGACGGTTATCATGAAGGCTTTGGAGATGCTGCACAGCGGACCGGTGTCGCCGGCGCTGCCGGGGTTTGGTAGGAGCCCGATGGTGAGGATAACGGACTCTCCGTTTCCCCTACGTGACGTGGACGTGGAACTGGATAGCCACGTGGACGAGGCAGCTGAGGAGTTCATAATGAAGTTCTATAAAGAATTAAAGAAGCAAAATTAATACTATAATATAATGCATTTGAGTTAAGAATTTTTAAAATGCCGACTCTTTTTTTTTTTTTTTTTTTTTTTTTTTTTTTTTTAAAAAAATAACTAAAAAAAAGTTTAATATTTTATGAAAATGAAATTTTTCATATCTGATGTTTTGGATGTGATTTGGATCATTATAACAAAATAGAAGTGCATGCGATGCATGCAATTGTACTCACTATTTTTTGGTATAGGTATCCAAATCACCCCCAAAACATTGTATTATGGAAAAATTTTAGTTCCATAAAATATTAAATATATTTTTTAATTGTTTTAAATAAAAAAACCAAAAAAAAAATATTCGTATTTTAACAAAGTAAAGGAGCCCCCACCTGATCGGTTATATATATATATATATATATATATATATATGGAGTATTAATTAATTGTTGTTGAGCATGGAAATAAAAAGAAAAAGAAATTAAAGGTTGCATGCCATGGGCGCCATTCTTTTATGTGAAATGGGGAAATTAAGTAGGTAAATAGCGTATAGTACTATGCCTATTGCCTGCCTTGTATCTAGTTACATGTGTGCTTGTACGTGCGCTTTCAATTTTTTGTTAAACTAAAATTATCAATAAAAAACTTGTTTTTTAATTAATTAATTTTGCATCCATAGGGGAGTACCGAGTACGTAACGTACGTACTTATTATATACTAGTTGGTAGTCCGTGCAATGCACGGACTAATTTGTTTTTCGATTATATAATTTTCTAAAATTGGAATGAAATTTTTTTTTACCATTATATATTCATCGTATATGTACTTTACTCTTTCCTTTTTTTTTGTTTAGATTTCATTTTCCCCATTCATTGTAGGGATGAATTTAGATTAAGTATTATTTGTAATTTCAGAATTCACTAACAAAAAAGTTAAATTTCTTCAAAAACTAAAACGAAATTTCATTAAAAAAAAAAGAAAAACCTCAAAAAAAAAAATCAATAAAAGAAAGGAAATAATCAACAATTATTTGATTTGTTCTCAAAATCGAATAAATTGGATCGAAAAACCCTACAAATTACATCAAAAAATTTCAATAAAACAAAAGAAATAATCATCAATTACCTGATATGTTCTCGAAATCGAATAAGATTTTGAGCCCACAAAACCAAAATCGAGTGTGGTTCAAGAAAGAGAAGGACAAAGCGATGTCAGATCTGTAACAAAAGAGTAAAATTTAACAGAATATAAAGCCAATAAATCCACATAAACATACGAATATATATAAGTGGAAGAAGGAGAGGGGGAAGTGGAACTCTCTGGAAATAGAAGTGGAAGAGAAAGAGGAGAAGGGGAAGAAACTGAAGTGAAGAGGAGGAGGAGAAGAGGAAGAGACAACTGAAATTAAGAGTGGACTCAACGATTTTTTTTCAATTGATGATGTCATCATTTCAATTGATTTCAAATTAAGGGCTGTGCTGTATTTATATATATAAAGTAATATCATGCATGTTAATTAGATCACAGCTATCGCTGGAATTGAAGTTAATTTAATTGCATGTGCCTTATTTCATTGATGTTAATGATCATAACTAATGGTAATAAACACTAAAACTTATTGTAATCAACCGTACGTAGCTAATTAAACGATTAATTGAAAAGTAGTAGTAGTACTACTGTATATATGATCTGACATGATTCCACCATGTTAAAGTGAATCCCGGCCTTATATATATATATGGCCCACCGGTTTCTTCTTATTGTGGTTATCGAAATTTTTTTTATTACAATCGAATAATTGTATTTTTAAAAACTTTGAAAAAATGATTCATTCAAGTATTTTTAAAATCCAAAAACGTTAGGAATGTTTGTTGTCTTGAGTTGACTTGACTTTTTAACTTACGTGGAGACACGAGAAAAAAACAAGCAGATGGATTATTTTAGCACAAATGATCAAATCTATTAACTATTTCACCTAAACAATTCCAAAACTAATAATAATAATAATACTAATAATTTCAAAATAATAATAATAATAAAAAAAAATACAATTAATAGTAATAATTTTAAAATTCTATTTTTTAATTTTTTTTTAAAAAATCTGTTAATTTTAAAAAGTCTTTTTTAAAAAAAACTGTTTTTTAAAAAAATTTGTTTTTAAAATTCAATTTTTAAAAAAGTCTGTTTTTTTAAAAAACGTTAATTTTTTATAAAAACAATTTTTTTTAATTTTTAAAAAACGTTAATTTTTTTTTAACTGAACTAATATTTTTTAAAAAAAGTCTGTTTTTTTAAAAACGTTAATTTTTATAAAACAGAAAATTTTAAATTTTTTAGAAAATTAATGTTTTTTTTAATTTTTTTAGAAATTTAACGTTTTTAATTTTTTTAGAAAAGTAACGTTAAAAAAAATTTTTTTAGAAAAGTAACGTTTTTAAATTTTTTTAGAAAAGTAGCGTTTTTTAATTTTTTTTTAGAAAATAAACGTTTTTAAATTTTTTTAAAATTAACATTTTTTAAATATTTAGAAAAGTAACGTTTTTAAAATTTTTAAAAATTAACGTTTTTAAAATTTTTAAAATTAACGTTATTTAAATTTAAGAATTTTTAAAAAATATTAGTTCAGATTTAAAAAAATTAACGCGTTTTTAAAAAAAATTAAAAATTCTGTTTTTTTAAAAAAAGTAACGCTTTTTAAATTTAAGAATTTTTAAAAAAAAGACTTTTTTAAAAAAATATTAGTTTGGTTTAAAAATTAACGTTTTTAAAAAAAAAACAGACTTTTTTAAAAAAATATTAGTTCAGTTAAAAAAAATTAACGTTTTTAAAAATTAAAAAATTCTGTTTTTATAAAAATTAACGTTTTTTAAAAAACAGACTTTTTTAAAAAATTGAATTTTAAAAACAGATTTTTTAAAAAACAGCTTTTTTTTTAAAAAAGACTTTTTAAAATTAACAGATTTTTTTTTTAGAAAAATAGAATTTAAAATTATTATTATTATTATTATTATTATTTTGAAATTATTATTATTATTATTATTATTATTATTATTATTATTATTATTATTATTTTTGGAATTGTTTAGGTGAAATAGTTAATAGTTTTGGTCTTTGTCTTTATAATAATCCCGCTTGTATATTTTTCAAGGCTCCATGGAAGTAAAAAGTCAAGTCAACTTCAGACAATCAAGATTCCTAACATTTTTTCGAACGGAAAATCTGATTTTAATAACCATTTTGTAAGTTTTTGAAATTACAGTTAACTTAAAGTCACCTAAAAATACTAGTACATGCCAGCATTAATTTTGTTGTGTAAACTGTATGTATACTAATATATATATATATATATATATATATATATATATATATATATATATATGGCTAGATCATCATCATAATATATTTAACTAGAGTCTACACAACATGCATGCATGGTTAGACGGCCATCTATCTAAACTTACATGCTCACGAGATATATCAACCGTCGTCACTAAGAAAATTTTAAATTTCTGCTCATTGATCTGGATTATATATATATATATATATATATAAAATTGCTTCATCAGAAATTTACTTTCCGACCAAAAAAAGTTCAATACTACGTACTACTATTGTTTTATGTAATATAGTGGCGCCTTTTATATATGGAAGGGGAACCAATTATATCTAGTTCCGAGCCACGTGTGGCCCATAATTGAGGTGTTTTGAGTTTAATCTTGCTAAAAAATTCTAAAAGCAATTACTGATAATCTTTATTTAATTGCCATCCAACTATATATTAGTGTAATTGGAAGTAACAAGAAATTAAGTTCAAATCCTGATCTGTTTATGAAAGGAAATATTAATTCTAGCAACTAAGCTACTAGGCGTTTAATGTCTATATATATATGGAGTATAAACAAACTTAAACGTTTAATTTGAACAAGCTAGGAAGAATATATTTTAATCTCATGCGTGCTAGCTATATATGTTATCTACCATTCACTCATAATATAACTAGCTATCGACACTGGAAATTAATCATTTCATAATTATTAGGCTTATAAAGGGGTACAATATTCAGTTCAAGTTGCCCATCCGCTTCTCTCAAGCTCAAAACCCACCATTATTAACAACTCCAGGGGTTTGAAATAATTCTCCTGCGCCAAAGGTATGAATAATGCATTCAATATTTATCAAATTACAGTATACAAAAACTTTCGTCATGAAGCAGGAAGAAGGGCAACTTTTCATGGCCTATCATCATCATGAGGAGGAGGGCAATGCCTTACCCCCTTCAAAACAGATGGATTAATATTTGATGCTTGAGAATGGAAAGAGGAAAAGTATTTACCAACAAGCTATAAAAATGGATACTCATCGCCCCACAATATTAGGACAAGTACAATAATTTTAGGCATTAATTACACTGGATTTGGGCTGGGAGGCCCTGTCACAATGGCAACAAAAGCATCAAGTTCCCCTTCACCATCTGCCGGAGTCTTGATAATCTCTATTAGTTCATCATCCACAGATTCTTTATTTGCATAAAAAGATTACAAAATGTTCTTTAAATTCTCCTTCTGTTTGACCCTTTGAAAAATAAATGAAGCGATACCTTTTTGCTTCAACAAGAAATCAATAAAACCAAAGCAGATGCAATAAAAGTTTAAAGGTCTCTTCTGGTGAAAACCTTGAGGTGAGAATATTGGACATCAAAGTTTAGAGTTGCTCTATGATAATACCCTGCAGATGGAAGTACGCCGCTTGTAGATCTAGATCGGGGAGCTAACAACTAACAGGAAAGCTGGAGAAATGTTAGAATATGATTCCAGGATTTTGCCCCTTAATATATACTCCTCTGCCCCAGGATAAAAATCATGGTGGATTTTTCACGCATATTAAGAGATGAATAAAATGACAAAATTATCCATAATAATGTCATTAAATATCGAGAGAGAATTAGAATAAGAAAAATATGAGATATTTAATGCTACGGGTATAATAGGAAAATATGTGTAAAAGTTTGGTTATTAAAGGAAAATGAACATTTAACATGAGACAACCCAAAATAGTAATAAGGACTTTTATCATGGGACGGAGAGAGTAATAAATATGTAATCAAAAATTAAAATACTCTTTTTTAGCTACACGTCAGTTTAACTATGACCTACCCAGACAGCTGACGTGGGCAGACATGTAATTACAAACGATTGTCGTTTTAGGAAGTAGGAAGTAATTTTTGTAATGGTTTTTTGACAAGATGCTAGGGTTGATGGGTATGGTGATTATGTCAATGATGAATACAGTAATGGTTGCAGTGTTATGTGAGTTGGTTTGGTACTCTACTCAATTTAATTTATCAGTAGTGTAGCATCTTGTCAAAACTTTTGGGCTTTAATCATGGATTCAGGCACTGGTTTTACTGCTCAAGTTTATGAAATATCTCCTTTTTTCCTTAACAAGGTACGTAATTATTCATCCTAAATCATATAATAAAGCTTAGTTAGTTCAATATAAATACAATCGAGTAAATGAAGAAATTGCTATTCATATCTTTTGGTCTTCTGAAGGAATGGATAATGGAGCAGTGGGAAAAGAATTACTATATTAGCGCCATAGCAGGGGCGACCAATGGGAGTTCGTTCATAATCATGTCTAAAGGTAAGTTTTCGATTTTCAAACAATGATTTTTCAGATTACTTCTGTTGATTTGACCTTTTAATTACTTGAATTCAGGTACACAGTATTCGTAGCAGTCTTACAAAGTTAGTGATTCATTTCCTTTCAAGTGGATAAACAAAAAATGGAGGGAGGGATTTTATGTTACTTCCATGGCCGCCTCAGGGAGTAGATGGGGTATTGTTATGTCTCGGGGTGCAGAATTTTCAGATCAGGTATTCTTGGATTATTACTGTGTTTAATACCAATACACTGGTCCTGGTCCTGGTCCTGGTCCTGGTCCTGGTCCAAGGCTGACTGTGGGTTATAATTTCAGGCTGTTGAGCTAGATTTTGTTTACCCTAGTGAAGGTATTCATAGGCAGTGGGATTCTGGGTACCGTATCACTGCTACTGCAGCAACTTGTGAGCAGTCTGCTTTAGTATTAAGCGTGCCTAGAAGAATGCCTGCAGATGAAACACGGGAGACTCCTTCGTACATCTGCTTTTCCTGGTACACAAGTGAAGGTTGAATATCTATACATTCAAGTATTATCAGTTTTCCTTGATAAATATGAGGTTATATATCAGACCATGGAGTCTAAATATTTGTTTTTTGTTTGGTATTTGTAGGAAAAGTGGGAGAAAAGCCTCTACATTGCATCTGTTTGTTATGGTCGTACAGTTTCATAACTCACCAAAATCCCCGGTATTCGGAAGATACAAACCTTGGATCTGAGTTTTGAGTGGGAGGGAGGGTGGGTGAATCTAGCCTACAGGAATTTTACTGGACTCAAAACAGTAAATAGTATAGCGTCTATTATTAGGGCCTAGTGTTGTGTATTAGATGTTGAGGGGCCTAGCCGCCTAGTGGTGTTTATTGTCTTCTAAATTTATACTTACTCCCTTCTTAAATAAGTGATATTTTGGGGAAAAAAATTTGTTTCAAATTATCTGTTGTTTATAAATTTTCAGGGGAATAAATTATTTATTTTTCTATATCAAGCAATTTTCACACTTAGTATTAATAGTTTTCAACTTCTTATAAAGAGGTAGTGATAAAATTTCACACAGATTTTAATTATTACTCCCTCCGTCCCTATTTAAATGACGTTTTAGATTTTTTTATTTGTCCCTAATTATTTGACGTTTGTTCAAATCTAAGAGAATTAATGATAATTTTTCCAAAAATACCCCTCATTACTCTACCTATTTTTTTGGTACTTTAAACTCATTAATGATTTAAGGGTATTATAGACAATTGAGTACTATATTTAATGTTTTTCAATCATTATCTTAATGGGTGTGCCCATCTATAAAAGGTCATTTAAATAGGGACGGAGGGAGTAAATGATAGTATTAAATGGCTTTTTTAATTAATGTGTAAAAATTTTAAACGATACTTATTTAGGAATAGAGGGAATAAATGATGGTATTAAATGATGGAGGGAGTAGTTGTCAATTATATAAAATTGTAATGTTTCTGGACAAGAAATAACTAATAGGATGGCGGCTGTTGGGGTGGGTGGATTCAGTATCAACTATCAATCCTATGGGTTCCTCCCAAATTAGTTACCCACCCAAATTGTTAAACGACGGGATTAGGAGTGTTCCTTTTCCTTGTCCGATATATATATATATATATATATATTTCCATGGAGGGTTGTCTTTTTTCTTTTTTTGTTTTAAACTTTTTGCTCCTTCCCTCAAAAATTTATAATTCATTCCTTTCAAATAAATTATGTTCTAATCTATATATGATTTGAAACTTTATGAGAACATAAAAATTGGACATGGACATGGGTGTTTTACAATTTTATTTATTTGTATTATTATCTATTAGAATACAAATAGATGAAATTGTAAAGTATTCATGCCCAATTATTATGTTTGCATAAAGTTTTTTGAAATTAAAATAGCAAGAATATGTGGTTAAGGTTTATATATGTGTATATATATATATATATTCTATATTTATTAAATATACAACTTTAACATTATTAATTGGCTGATGGAAAAAAAACAAATTTGCTTATTACTAGTGTTTTTACATTACTGTTCTCCAACTTGTTCATCTATCAATTTTGGTTGTGTTCCAAACTGATTGGCGTGGGTCCGACAAGGGCGGCTAATAAAAAGGAACTGTAGTCTATTCTATTCTATGGTATATGAACAGTAGCACTGAACCGACCGTGATCTCGGGGGTATTTGTAAAGATACGAAATGAGTATTGTTACAGAATTCTTCTTATTAATTAGTATTATTGGGGTCCAAGAGTTATTTTGAATAATAATGTATTTTGTTTCATAAAACCGACCCATCTTTTTAATCATCATAGAGATGGAGTGGTATAAAATAGAATGTCATCAAGTGTGTTAGGCCATAATCCTTTTTTTTATTGAGCTAAATTTATTGGGTTCCTCTCTTGAATCATGTTATGTTAGGTCTTGGTTGGATCCGATCACTTGGGTCATTTCCATTATTTGGGTTTAGTCATTAAATTGGCCCATTATACAAATTGTCACTTAACCCAACTTTGACCAGTAATCATTATGCTTAAATAATGATTGACTATTATGTATGCCACTTTCTTTGCGTAAGCATTAATGAGATGAGACTCGGATGACCACGGTGGCAAGCAGCAGTAGTAGTGAAGTGTGAAAGTAGACCCATTTACTTTAATTTGAAATAATGAGGAAGTGGGGGAAAAAGGTGTCGAGGAGATGGTGGATGGCACGATGGCAAGGAGTGGAGTATCGTGAAATTTAAGATCACATAAGAGAGTAAATAACACACACATTTCTTTAGGATTCTTATTCTATCTCTCGGGCATTAGATAATATTTTTTCTCCATTGTTGACCTTGTGATTACTGTCTTGACTCTCACGTGGAGCTATCCCTCGACGGTCGGTAAAGTCGAAGCTTTTAGTGTTGACTTGTTGAGCGAATGCGGGATATTGGACGCGTCTTGGTGATTGGGGCGTGGAGAAAGATCTTGGCGTTAACATTGGCGGCTAGAAGGAGGGTGAGTTCTAGTGTCACGAGTATTTTTCAATCACGGTATCGTGTTTGTTCTACGTCGATATTCATGGTGAAGAGTAGAACACCTACACTGAAGAAGGCGGTAGGGTCGCCCGGTGAATCGACACCACGAGTGTGTCATCGAAGATCGTTTTGGGGCCGTGATAAGTGTTTATGCTTGTACGGCGTCAAACGATCCCTGAAGAAGATACCGATCGAATGCGATGGGCAAGGCTAAGCGTAGGTTAGTCTTCCCGATCGATAAAGCGCGTCGTCGCCATCGGAAGCGAGTAGAAGGCGCCGCGGGAACTCGATCTGAGAGGACCGTAATGAAAAAAGCTTCACGGCTAGCTAAGATGGCGGATGAGGCGGATAGAGCTATGGAAGTACTCGTGAAGCAACGACATGATATAAAGTGAGCGAGATGGCGGATAGTGAGTTGAGAGATGAAGAGCTCGGTTATAACGGTCAGAAGAAGCAAGGACAAAGTGGAAAAGAACACATTCATTCGGGACGAGAGTCTCGAGACCGAAATCGAGAAAGAAGAAGATCAAAGCCCTACTCCTCAAAGAGATGAGGAGGTACATCACCCTGTCGATTTTAAGGAGCAAGGTCGAAGAAAAGCGAAGAGGTCGATCCGAGAGATCTCCACGAAACCACAAAAAGACCCTTGTTGTTGCACATTCTCGCTTTTAGTGCTCGGGTTCAAAGGCGAAGCATATCTAGAGATCATACTCCCAGAAAGTCTGCGAGGTACACCACCTGTGGACACTCGTCATCAAAGAAGCCCTTCAGAGTTGAAGGCTCTATCATTGTAAGCCAGTCTCTACTCGGAGGAGGAAGGAGTCACCGAAAAAGAAGCATCATCTCGACGGAAGGTGTAGAGTATTTGGTTAAAGAGTTAAAGAACTTGGAAGCGAACTTGAAAGTACCAAAAACGAAGGATATGCCGGAAAGAAAGCATCCCTTTTTCGCGGATATTCTTCAAGAAAAAGTCGACCCCACCAAGAAGTTGCCCCATATTGAGAGTTATGATGGATCGGGGATCCCTATGACCCTGATCGAGCGTTCGATGGTGATGGATTATTATGACTTTAGCGATCTCGCTAAGTGTCATACTTTTGTCACAACGCCGGAAAAGATGCCCGGCGGTGGATGGGGACTTTGCCTCGATTCAATTTCATCTTGGGCGGCGTATGCGATAAATTTCATGCTCGCTTGGGAGCAACAAAAGAAGGGAAAACCAATTTGGTTCGTTGGCTCAGTTCGACAGTTTTGAATGAGTCTTTGGGCGATATGTGAAGAGATTCCGCAGTGAAAGCGATCGGCCAAGTGGCGGACTGAACGATCTCAAGTCGTTGGATTGCTTTTTGAATGGGTTAGATCTGGTCGAATCGGAGAAGTTAGTGAAGAAGTTGATGTTTCATCACCAGAAGAGTCTCGTTGAGGCCTTTGACAAAGTGAAGGTTATATCGTGGTGGAGGAAGCCATGGATGACCTCAAACGTCCTGCTTGGGCCGGTTTAAGGAGAGCGGATCGGGATAGAACCGATAGAGACCGGAGAAAGAATGAGGGTAATAAAGACCGCTATCTCTGGCGGATCGAAAAAAGTATAACAATTGGAGCGAGGGTGGAGGCGTTAATCCGCTTCCGGCCAAAGAGTGAATAGGGACGTACAAGACTTAACACAGACGAGGTACATTATCTTGGATCAAATTAAGAATCAACCTATTTTTGAACCACCTCGAGATAACATTAAGCCCTAAAAGGAAATTCTCGTAAGTATTGTGATTACCATCAAGCTTGGTCATTATACAAACGATCGTGCTAGTTTGAAGGACTTTATTGAAAGAAAAGGTACAAGCGCGGGCTTTGATTCGGTATGGGTCGCGAGAACTAATCAATGGCGGAGACGGAGGGCTTCATTCGTAGCTCAACCGATTCGGCCAAGTGTTGCTAGCTAGCTCGGAGTAACTTCTGACAAGGCACGTGGTAGATGTCATCACCGGGGTACTTCCAGCAAATTCGTTGGAAAGAAGCGTCGAAGCTACTTGGATTCGATTCGTGTCGGTGGCGGGTAACCTCCGAAGGAGACGAGACCTTATTCAATCTGGTAATCTCTTTTACTAATGAAGATTACCCTTGGAAGTCATCGAATCAAGACGAGGATCACTTTGGTCTTGTTGCATGAAGTGGGTTCGGTGGATATAAGCGGATGATGGTGGATAATGGGTCTTCGTAGATATTCTGCGAAGGTGAAGGATCAGACGAAGCGATTCTGCAGTTCTTCAGCAGAAGCGAGTTCGTGGGATATTTGTATGCTGAGATGGGTCTTCTACCACGGACATTAGTGAGCGAGGATTATTCGGCGAGTCGGGAGGGATTCAAGTGCAAAGAGCCATCGATTTCGGTTCAAAGCGACAAACAACGAAAGTCGAGTATGAGGCGGTACTTTGCGAGGTTTCTGTTGGCAAAAGAGTCTTGAAGTGCAAAGAATAATCATCTTGATGATTCTCGGTTAGTCGTTAAGCAACTTTGCGGGAATCTGGCTCATGGCCCAAAAATGATCAAATATCTAACAGAATTGAAGGAACAACTTCAGCATTTCCAATCCTACAAGTTTCGAGGGATTGAGCGTAATAACAATTCAATTGCTGATGCACTCTCTAAATTAGTCACTACGGATGTTAACGTCTTTGATGGGTCGGTTTATTTAGAAACTTTGCAACATCCTAGTGTCCATTGCGAATTGGTAATGTGTATTGACCGAACCAACTGCTGGTTGACTCCATATATAGATTATCTGGCAGATGGCGTCTTACCTTCGGATCGGAAGCTCGCCAAGAAAATCAAGTACAAAAGTGCTAATTTTGTTACGATTGATGAGGATACATTTAAGAGCTTTCTCATCTCCACTACTAAAATGTCCGACTCCATCCGAAAATTTGAATATGCTCTTGGGAATACATGAAGGTATCTGTGGCGACCATATGGCGGCTAAATCATTAGCTTTATAAAGTACTTCAACAAGGATACTTCTTGGCTACCATCTTCAAAGAAGCGGTTGAATACGTCAAAAGTGAGAAAAGTGTCATTTCAGCGATCCGATCCCATCACCACGGAAGAAGCTATACTCGATCTTATCTCCTATACCATTTCTTTATCAGGGGGTTGATATCATGGGTCCACTCAGAAGGCAAAAGGTCAAGTCACTTTTTGTTATAGTTGCCATCGACTATATGACCCAGTGGGTAGAAGCAAAACCACTTAGGTTAATAACGGAACAAGAATGCTTGAAATTTTGAAAGAAGAATGTAGTATTTCGTTTGAATTCCTAAGGTGGTAATATTGGACAATGGACGTCGGTTTGTGGGATCGAAATTTGAAGCATTTTTGAAAGAATTGGGGATTCAACGCGAGAAAGACTTGATGGCTCATCCACGGTCAAATGGACAAGTTGAAGTGACCAGCGAGCGGCTTCTTGAATGGGATCAAGCCTTGATTAGGCGAAGCCGAGGCGGATGGCTAGAGGAGCTACTTAGCGTGTTATGGGCTTATCGAACTACTCAGGGACTACTGATGGGGATTCACCTTTTAGGCGGCCTATGGTTGATGCCTTAGTCCCGGTTGAAATTGGATCTCAAGTCTTGGTCGACCCAATTCGAGAGAGATCTATAATGAGGAAGGGCTTAAGGCCAACCTTGATTTGCTTGAGGAAATAAGAAAAACAGCCTTAATCAGATTGGCGGCCTATCAGCGAAGAGTGGCCAAGCATTATAACAAGGGAGTAAAGTTTCGAAGGTTCGAAGTAGGAGATTTTGTCCTCAGAGAAGCCGAAGCATCTACACCTCAGAATCTGGGAAAGTTGATGCCAAACTGGGAAGGACCGTATGAAATCACTGAAGTGCCGAAGCCGGGAACTTATCGATTGAAAGCATTAGATGGGTCAGCAATTAAGAATACTTGGCACGCTGGCAGGCTTAGAAAGTATTTTCAGTAGAAATGATGTTAGTACACTGGAAGTCTGTAAATATTTATGTCATCATCAATAAAAGTTCCCTTTTTTCTCGAACAAATCTTGTCTTCATTGCTGATCAGAGAAACGTCATTGGTGTTAGGAGGTTCGGGTGGACTCATTTGGCCATTCGATGGCGACCTTTTTCGAGTGGTCCTTATGAGTTTATCGGGGCCCTTTGTGGTAGCAAACGTCATTGGTGTTAGGAGGTTGGGTGGACTCATTTGGCCATTTGATGGCGACCTTTTAATGAGTGGTCCTTATGAGTTTATCGGGGCCCTTCGTGGTAAGCAAACGTCATTGGTGTTAGGAGGTTCGGGTGGACTCGTTGGCCATTCGATGGCAGCCTTTTCGGCAGGTGGTCCTTATGAGTTTGTCAGGCCCTTTGTGGTAGGCAAACGTCATTGGTGTTAGGAGGTTTGGGTGGACTCGCTGGCCATTCGATGGCAGCCTCTTCGCCAGGTGGTCACTTAGACCTTGTCAGGGCCTTCGTGGTAGGCAAGTGTCATCTTTAAGACGTTGTCAGGCCTTACGTGGTAGGCAATTGTCGACACTTAGACCTTGTCCAGAAGCCGCCGGGGTAAGCAAGTGTCATCCTTTAGACTTTGTCAGGCCCTTCGTGGTAGGCAAATGTCATCTTTTGGTTTTATTAGGCCTTTCGGGGTAAACAAATTCCTGATGAAGCAAGTCTGTCTCACACTTCGGTAACTAATAAGTATCCCTAAATTTATTACCTAAATTTTTTCTATGTGTTCAGTTCGGGAAGCTTCATTCTTAAACTTCATCTTATCGATTACATGACATGTTTTTAGTTTTCTTAATGATTCGAGTTCGACCCATGAAGGAGTTTGTGCATCTTTTCACTTAAATAAATATTGGAGTATTGGCAGAAAATAAATATACCGAAGTCATAAGGAATGAAGCCATTTTCATTAATATTTAATCTAATTACACTATTGGATAATTCTTACAAATACTATAAATTAAAGACAGAAAAAACAAAAACAGGAACATCAGCTTCAGGCGCCATCTTCGTCGTCCGAAGAATCGAGTAAGGATGGGTCCAAGTTGGCTGCAGACAGCTTTTCCTTGTCACGACTTCGGCAAAGCTCGTAACTCTCAGAATATATTTTCATTATTTCCCCATTGATTTAAATGGGAGTTCAGACTCTTGTGATATTTGTTTGCGAAGGTCGTCGGTTAAAGGAGGCCCAATGTGACGCCCCCAAAATAGGTATACATCACCCATTCTGAGTTGTCAATACATGGTACAGAAACAACTACAACTTTATTATTACAACAAGAAAGCTGTGAGTTTAAATACAAATATTATCTTACAGACAATATCTATACTCAAATAAATCCTCATCACATTTATTGATACATTATTTTACAAAAATGGTGAGGACTACTAAACAATCCTTTCTAAAACCTTCATTCCATACTCCACTGCTAGTACTCATTTATATTCTCGCCTCACGAGAAGAATGGAACAAAAAGGAAAAGGGTGAGCTCAACTAGCTCGATAAAGAATACTATGACTAAGATAATATACAACAAATTATCGTTAGTCTCCAGCGAGGAAAAATCGATAGAATCTGATAGGCAACAAGTTTCGGATCAATATTCGCGAATGGAAATAATAATTCATAGAAGAGTTACGTAGAGAATGAAATCTACTATAATCTATGAATTTAATTTTATCCATCATCAATATTTTATCCTGTAACATCAATCGATATTCATCTCAAATCAAATATTCATCTTTGCACTACTGAGGCCAAAGATATTCATCAATCGATCATATTCATCTCAACACTGTTCATCTTTGCACTAAAGGCCAAAGATATTCATCGATCGGTCGTATTCATTTAAACACTGTTCATCTTTGCATTCTGGGCCAAAGATATTCTTGAAAATCATTCATCTTTGCTACGGGCCAAAGATATTCAATAATATCATCATTTAAGGCAGGATGATGAAAATATTTTTTAAAGAGCGAATCCGGTGAAACAAAATGACAAGGATTAAGGATTAAGGATTAAGTACTTTGTTTTATCCATGTCAACAATACCTCAAAAATAATCATAGTAGTGGTGTAAAATTCAAGAATGATCAAAACATGGATACAATCAAAGCTAGTATCCGAATAGATATTTTGGACGAAAAGAAGAAATTTTATTTTTCGATGAATAGTCTTCAGTATATCGTGAATAGTCCAGTATCGTGAATAGTAAGTAACTCAGAACACCAAAAGATAGAAATTTCACAAAAAAACATTTTCACGCTTCATGAATAGTACTCGTGAATAGTAACTTCGTGAATAGTAACTCATGAATAGTAACTTCGTGAATAGTAACTCATGAATAAGTAACCCCAGACATGAAAAAGTTCCAAATTTGATAAAAGTTTCAATCAACGATATTCAAAGATAATGATATTGAAGAAATAATATCATTCTGAAAAAATAATATCCCTTACCTCAAAGAATCGGTACTTGGAAGGAAAGGTCGGAAGTGATCTTTGAATGAAACTTGTCTTGACGACAACTCTCAAAGTATCTAAATACTCACAAAATCGCTCAATAATATAGAGAAAGAGAGAAAACTTTGTTTACGGTGTGATTTTCAATTCTAACTTAGCCCTCTATTTATAGGAAAATGTTAGCCGTAGAAGCGGACTTGACTGCTTTACACGATGGCTTTACTGCTACTATTGCCACCCACCACATTTGAAATAAAATTCAGCACATTTTTTCACCAACCATAAGTGGGGCCCACCAATTCTAGAATTTTCCATCAAAATCATTTATAACCTAATTTACGAATCGATCACCTCTTAAAATTCATAATAAATTATCGCTCATCTTTAACGGTTCAAAATTTGTGGACATATACTCAACTTATATATGTATAACATATCCAAAAATTACCACGATCCAGCGGTCGGATTAAATATTATAACTCACACAATAAAGTGTAATAATAACCAGATTTGATCTTTTAATACCTCCAATCCGGCAAAATACAAATAAAACATCTCAAAGATTAATTCCTTCATTAATAACCACATAAATAAATCCATCATTTATATTCATATAAAATAAATATTTCCTTATCATATGAATCAATAATTAATTATTCACAAATAATATTACGAATCACATTTATAACAACCGGTATGTTCCAGGAAGAGGGGCTTTCGATAAGGATCTCTCTCCTTCTTGTGGTATGATTAGGTGACCAAACCTCTCCTTGAGAGCGAACTTTCTAGACATTGCCAATAATGTTATCTAATAATATTATTCAAATAATATGAATTATTGATCGATAATGGGAAATCTTTGTGCGATGACAATTATTGAAACAATAATAATATAAAATATCAAATATGACAATTATTGAATCAATAAAATAAAATATTGAGCAGTAACTCTTGTGAAAATTATTGAGTAGTGCCTTCTTACGTAAGGATCAATAATTCAACAATCTGCATGCAATACTGGTAAGTGTCTTCTTTGTCTTGATGCCAGCGTATTCTTGTATTTTAACCACCGGGTATTCCAACAGTCTTAATGGTAACAATAACTACAGCCGTTATTTATAACCACCCAAACTTTATCGTTTTCCTCATCCAATCGCTTTTCCGTTATGGGGCCCCACATGGTCGCTACCGTCGATACGAATATTCCCGACAAGCGATGACGAATATTCCACGACCAAACGAATATTCCCCGACAAAAATGAATATTTTATAACCACTTGCTTATTTTGAAATATTTGCGTATTTAACCCTTAACTATCCACATTAATCAAATCAACCCTTACTATTTCAAAATAATAAATAAAGGAAATTCCTTTTTATTTAAAAAAAATTTTCGGGGTCTTACACCCAAGGTCCCGAAGAGCCTTGAGTTCTCGGATTTCTTCTTCGAGTTTAAGCGCTTTATTCACGTTGTGGACGAGTCTCTCATATGCATCTCTCTTGCTCCGACTTATGGATGGTCTTGGTCAGGATCTTAGCATCAGCTTTTAATTCCTCGATCTTCTCCGTCCTTATCTCGCTCCTCTGAACCAAGTCAACATTCATTTTGACGATCTCCTCGTGCTGTGCTTTTGTTGACTTTAGTTCTTCCTTGGAGGCCTTCACATCTCCCTTGGCTTGGGGGCTAACTCTTTTGAAGACCTTCATTTTGTATGAAGAAGGCATTCACGTTGAGTCTTCTCCTTAGCCAAGGTAGACTTGAAGTGGCATTCTCCTTCCTCAAAGTCTCTTCTTCAAATTGCCGAGAAACCTTGGGGGCGAAGACGTCCCGAACACCGCATTGGCCTATGTGTTTCAATATTATTTGATCGGGTTTTGAGATATATAAGTATGAAGATAAATTCGAAATAAAGAAGATACTCGTTTACATTTTCGCCAAGTAATTTCATACCCTATTTGAGTAGATCTCCATTCGAACTGTTCCCGAACCGATGATCGTCGGTTTCACGAACAAAGGTGTTGAACAGTTGAAAGGGAAAATGGGCATTGAGTCGGGGCCACATTGTTGGGGAGGCCATGGCGTCCCGATCGACTTCGGTAGTTTGTTGTCTTGGAGGAGAAGACGGAGGTTCATCGGGAATTGGTGAGGGGTCTCCGTGTATGGTTTCGGGAGAGGGGGATCGGGCAGGAGTACGTTCAGGAGTTGGCGAAGGTGCAGAAGATGAACTAGGGTGGCTGTCTGATAGGTGTTTTCTTTTTCGGGATGGAGTGAGGACAGACCCGGTTGGTTCATCGTCAGACACATGGATTTCTGTGGATGTGGTCGGAGGAGTGACAGCCGAAGAGGTGGGAACTCGGAGCTCTTCGGCAGTCAGGGGGGTTATCTTGGTTCTTATTTTCTTTACACGAAGGACTTTAGCCCGATCGTGCAGAGGAATATCAAGTAGGCTCCTCCTCACCGGGGTAGGTTCAGAGGTTGGAGGATTGGGGTCAGTTGAGAAGGTTGTTTGGGCGGTTGCATCGGGAAGTGTTTCAGGGTCACTTTCGGGGTTTGTTTCTGGTTGGGTGGATTTGGATCGTTTGGCGGATCTTTTTCTTCGTCATGAGGTGTCGAGGTTTTCTTCGGGTATGTTGGGTTCGTCAGTTTGAGGTTCGTCAGTTTGAAGGGAAGAAGTTGGTGGATCGGTGGTAGGGGGTTAACCTGGGAAGATTCTTCGGTCGGATGCTCTTCACTTGCATCTGCATTCATCCCTGCTAAAAAATCTTCCAGGTCTCTCACCTCCAGGGGAGTCGGTTTGATCAGAGACACTGCAAAAAACCATGTATCAGAACCTGTATCACTTATATAGCTCGAAATTATGTTACAAAGTTATTCAAAACTTACATTTGTGGTTGTATAACCCGGGCTTGTTTGGTCGTCGAAGTGTGAAACTCCATTCTTTTGGAGGAATCTTCCTCAAAAGTCGCCATCTCCTCTTTAGATCCTTTGGATATGTCTCCAAAGTCGCCAGAGACCCGGTCGGAGGTAGTCACTGGAAGAGAAGAGATCTCGGGTCCGTGATGAAAAACCACTTCTCATGCCAACCCTTGTTCTTTGGAAGGAGTATCCATCGTGGGTCTTCTCTCGAACTGGTGTTGGGTCGAGGAGATTGCTTGCTTAACATTTTGAAGCCTCGTTCTCGAGACCTACCTGCAGTGAAAAGAGGGTGAAGAAGATATCGGCGAGAGGGAGCAATCCCTAGTTCATGGCGGAAGGCGATAAATGCCGGGATGTGAATGTAGGAGTTGGGCACTAAGCTGGTGAAGCCCACTCCTATGAACCCTAGGAGGGTAATGATGAAGACATGGAGAGGTAAGCGAACCCCTTTTTCGAAAGAAAGTGGCGAGGCATGGCGACCAACCGTCCGGTCATTTGGTACATACGCTTCTTGAGAGGCAGAGGCCCTTATCGGCGTACATGTCGGGAATCGATACTTGAGTCCACGAGCATGCATATCTCATATTCCGTGATCGAGGACCGGATGTTGGCATGAGGGAATTGTTCCTCATCCTTGAAAAATCGGGAGGCGGAGGAGGTCAGAGAAGGGTTTCCCCCCATGGTTGTTGATTGGGGGTTGGAACTCGAACCCTCTTGGTTAGGGTTTGGGTTGGGAGAAACGATACTGATAGGAGTTGCACGAAGGGGAGAGTTTTGGCCAGGGGTTTCGGTCACCATTGTTAAGATTTTGTGAAGCAGAGAAAGAAGTTTGCAGAGAAGAAGAAAGCTCTAAGGTTCAAATTTCGAATTAGCAGGTAAAATCGTCAGAATTGGTAAAGTTTACCTTTTATACTGATAGTTGCACGGTAATTAAGGGTGGCACTTTTAATTCACTGCAATGATGATGAATGGGAAGAGGTTTCGTCCGTTTTAGACCTAAATATCTTCACCTATGTGGACTTGCGTCTATTGGGCTTCCCACTTCTGTACCTGATAATAATTTGGGTCGATTTTGATGGGCTTTGGCGAGTTTCACTTTGGATCTCTTATGACTTATCATAGTTTGTTACGTCCGGGCCTATATCTTGTTTATAGTCTTTCATTAAACACACATTTAATATAAGACTAGGGGTAATGTTAAGCCGTAATCCTTTTCCTTATTGGTCGAACTTATTGGGCTCCTCCCTTGGATCATGTTATGCTAGGTCCTGGTTGGATCCGGTCACTTGGGTCATTTCCATTATTTGGGTTTAGTCATTAAATTGGCCCATTATACAAATTGTCACTTAACCCAACTTTGACCAGTAATCATTATGCCAAATGACAGTTGACTATTGTGTCTGCCACTTTGCTGCATGGCATTAATGAGGATGGGACTCGATGGATAATGGCGGTGGCAAACAAAGTGGTAGTAGAGGTGTTAAAATGGTATTTTACTTTAATTTGAAATGACCGGAAGTGGGGGAAAAAGGTGTCAGGAGATGGTGGATGGCACGGTAAACCGGGAGTGGAGTATGCATGGGGCTAAGATCACATAAGAGGGTAAGTAACACACACATTTCTTTAGGATTCTTATTCTATCTCTCTCAGGCATTAGATAATATTTTTCTCTCCATTGTTGACCTTGTGATTGCCTGTACTGACTCTCACGCCGGGAGCTATCCCGGCGGTCGGTAGTCGAAGCTTTTAGTGTTGACTTGTTGAATGTATGCGGGATATTGGACGCGTCTTGGTGATTGGGACGTGGAGAAAGATCTTGGCGTTAACAAAGTGTAATAACACAGTTTTACTATCACTCGTTAAATTTAAGAATAAAAATGAAAACGAAATACTCCCTCCGTTCTAAATTAACGGCTCAGTTTTGACTTTTTTAAGTCAAATTGACTATTTTTAGAATTAATAATTAAGCATATATAAATATATTTCTAAAATTATAAAAATTAGGATTAGTAATAAATTGTATATACTTTCTTTTGGTTATAATCTCTTCACCTATATTTTAGCAAAAATAGTAAAAAGATTAATTTTAAAAATGATCAATTTGACTTTAAAAAGTCAAAATTGAGCGATTAATTTGTGACGGAGGGAGTATATCCTTAAAGTTTACAAAGGTTGTTTTGTGAAATTAACGGAGGGATATTTAAAAACAGAATAAATATTTTCTTAATAATTCAAAAGAGAGCATACTAAATATATATACAAATATATTTAATTAATGGACCACTCATTAATCTAAACTAAATATTATTTAATTAGGGATGAGAATATACTTTAATATTTTTTTAATTATTTTTATTTGTATGAGTCGGATCAACTTCAACTTGTATTCATAGAATATAAGTCGATCGAGTTTTGAACAACATTCATTAATTGTTTAATATGTACGTGTACATTTGGCGGGCTTCCAACCTTTCCAAAAATAAAAACTCACTCCCTGTCCCTGGCTCGGTCGTTGGTTACAAATAAATAGAGATAAAAACACTTTCTTTAATTATTCCAATTCAAAACAAAATGGTGCAGTGAACAAAGCAATGCCTGGTCCCTACAGCCATCATCATACTATACTGGCGTTTGAGGTTTACTGCTTAATTAATTAATAATCTATGATATATTAATCTATCAAAACAAAATGATTAGATACATAGCTAGCTAGGAATTTATATGATCGAGAAGATGGGCGCAAACGCCTCTTAGCTAGCTGCCCAAATCCTAGCTACTACTCAAACTAGTAGTAGTATTATTATATCCTTAATCCTCAGATTTATCGACAAAGCTTGTAACTTGTAAGCACGTATTTAACTATACGTACATTTGTTTGTTGCACTCCATTCGTGTACAAAAATGCCAATTAATCAACCTTTGTCCTGCACCCGGCCGGTGACATAACTAAACCCCTATAATTTGCTTGATTTTGTTTAGTCAACGTCGGCACAAGAGATTTGCCCAATCTCAACATAGCAAGAAACTTTAAATAAAGGAATCATGACATGGACCAATATTTAAGCCCGGTTTCAATATATACTTGCATATTTTTGGACAAGGCACGATGCATGGTAGACTTAATTGAAAGGGACCAATAGAATTAATATATAGGAGGATGGAGTTTTCAAGGTCATGAGATCACCCCTTAATTAAGAAAGAAAGAATATTGTTTGTACGTGAAAGTGGCTAGCTAGCTAGCTACTATATTATATACGCATATATTCCATCTGTTGTAAACCTTAATTAATCTCTCTTCTTTCAAATTGACTAGATATATAGTTTCCTTGAAATCTTATACTCTAATTGTTAATTAATTCGTTCATGTTAATATACTCCCCCTCATCCCTTCCCCTCTCACACACACATTTATATAAATAGACAGTCACAACAAGTTATCGACTTAAATTAAAACACTTCTCTAAATACATTTCATTTCTCATCAACTCTCTTAATTGACAATATATATTAAATAGTGATAGTAAAACCAATATATATATAATATATTTATAGAGGGAGGTAGTGAGGAAGAGAGATCCGATCGAATATTTTCCGGCAGAGGGTGATCGGCCGGTTCTAGTATGGAAGATGAAGAATTTTGGAGTGCTAGATCATGGAGTACTACTAGTACCGACAAAGATGAAGACGACTATGATCTTAGGACGTTGGCTGCTAGTATTGAGAAATTACCTACTTATGATAGGTTAAGAAGAGGTATCATTAAATCTTCTATTTGTAATGCAAACAAAGGTATGAATGATGATCATACGATGTTGCACAAGCAGATCGATGTCCGAGATCTTGACATGAATCATCGGCAACAATTCATCGATAAGCTCTTTAAGGATCCCGAGAAAGATAACGGCAAGTTCCTGAAAAAGCTTAGACACCGCATTCATAAGTAAGTTTTTAATTTCTTTAAATTAATACTCATACTACACTACTATAGACACTAATTAAACATGTATAGCAAATGCGAAGCCTTTGGAGCACCATGCACGTACAAAGCTAAATTTGATTGTGTATTTATAAGTCAGATTATTTTCATACTATGATCATTTAAACATTTTTTGATTTGGTTAAATTAACTTTTGCTAATTGTACTAGTTTTCAACTTTTACGCTGTTTTTCATATATATATATATATATATATATATATAAATGATTTTTATTTTTCACTAACATAAATCATTTGAAGTTAAATTAAGTTTGAGATAAATCTCTAGTTATCAACTTTTACAATTTTTTCATATATATATATAGGAAGGATCGAAAACACTTATCCTTAAATATCGCCTTTTTTATTAAAACTATGCGTTTTTGGGATCTTTAAAAAAAACGTTTTAATATATAAAAAAGCATTTTATAAATAAAGAAAAAACAAGTAAACGATCTTTCATCGTATGTATAGGGGACGGAGGTAGAGAGATATTGAATCGAGTCCAACAGTATACACTAATATTATTTGGGTTTATCAGATTAAAGCAATAGATTTTTGAATTTTTAGTGGCTTATATAACGTGAAAGTCTTCAAACCACAATTAAACTTTGTTTGAATAAACATAGCAAGACCAAGAATTCGGGTCAAATTCGGAATAAATATTGGTCAAATTTAAGTCCGAATCAAATATATTCAAATAAAATCTTTACCCACTTACCTCATTTTAGCCCACTAAAAATTCATCGAAAAGGTTGTACTAACTTATTCGTATATTCAAAACATCATGGCTAAGAGAACCACCAGGCCGTAAATTCGTGAATAAAGTCACCAAATCGAGCTTACTATTACCCAACAATAAAACAGAGATAAAACGTGAGTTCTGATTATGGATTGGCTTGTGAGAAACGAGTCGGGAAAAAAAAAACTCAACTTTCGTTTCCCGTTCTCGCAAGGTGCTCGTTCAAATTCGATAACCATTTTTCAGTCTGGAGCTAGAAAGAAGACCTCATGGTGGTTGTTACGATAAACTTAATGAGTGCACCCAAAATGTTCGACAAAATGCTGAAGAGAGATGAAGGCTTAATAGTTTGGTGTTTGGATACTTGTGGTCTTGGCTGTCGTCATGGTTCTTTAAAAGTTGAAAAATTAAGGCATAATATCCAAGTTTGATTTGTGGGTATTCAAAAGTCCGATGATGCTGTAACAACAGAAAGCTTATTGACGAGAACAGAAAATTTTGTCCTTTTTAAACTATAGCAGTATATCTAATGGTGGAATTGTTTTTTGTATGCTTTTTGAGCCATATTTGTTTTGCATTTTAAAAAAAGAACGCATCCAAGTAACCAGTTTTGTTTATTTTCAGTTGAGTATCTTACAGTTACCAAAAGTTCATTTAACCCCATTTCCATATGATAAATTTATAGAGGATATGTACTTACTGTGCTACGGCAGGCCATATCATGAGAGGTCAATTTTCTAATTGTGATTGATCATCAAGCTGTGTAATTTGACTCCATTGAGTTTGGATAGTTTACTCGTATGTAGATGAGTAGAGTCAGTGAAGTACTCATAATTAATACAACTATGCTCAGCTCCTTATGATTTACAAATTTATTCTGTTTAAATACTTTGCTTATGGTTGCAGGGTGGGGATCAACCTTCCGACAGTAGAGGTTAGGTTTGAGAATTTAACAGTGGAATCCAATTGCTTTGTTGGCAATAGAGCACTTCCTACGTTGCTAAATGCTGCCCGGAACATTGCTGAAACTGCTTTGAGTTGCCTTGGGATTAAATTGGAGGAGAAAACCAAACTCATGATTCTAAAAAATGCAACTGGGATTATTAAACCATCAAGGTATCTATCTATGTGCATAAATTATGGATATTGATATCTCACAAGCTGCTTATTTATTACAATACTAATAAATATGCTAAATTTCTTTAATGTTACAGGATGGCCTTGCTATTAGGCCCACCTTCTTCTGGGAAAACAACCCTTTTATTGGCTTTGGCTGGAAGGTTAGACTCTAGCTTAAAGGTTTGTTACAAGTTGTATTCCACCATTTCAATGTTAATAGCTCCCAATTTATATCGTATAATATTACAAGTAAAGTCACTATATTTTATGTACGTAATTAACTAAATATATATGAGGAATTGCAGGTTAGAGGAGAAATTACTTATAATGGACATAAGCTTGATGAATTTGTGCCACAGAAGACATCAACATACATTAACCAAAATGATGTCCATGATGGACAAATGACAGTAAAAGAAACCCTAGATTTCTCTGCGAGGTGCCAGGGTGTTGGAGCAAGATATGGTACTTAATTAGACATGCAGCTAACCTTGATAAAACGTTTATCAACATTTATTCATCAATTCATTTTCCTTATTAATATATATATATATATATATATATATATACGGTCCGGATCTTAAGTTTACCCCTTATCTAACATACCTTGCTCACCCCCTTTAGCGACGGACCGACGATTCGGTCCGTCGCTATATATAGAACCGTTGTCTTAGCTTTTAGCGACTGAAAACATATAGCGACGGATCGAATCGTCGCCCGGTCCGTCGCTAAAGGGGGTGAGCAAGGTATGTTAGATAAAGGGTGAGCTTAAGATCCGGACCGTGTATATATATATATATATATATATATATATATATATATATATATATACACACACACACACACAACTTTGTTTTTACTGGGATTGATCATTGATGAATAATTTGTAGAACTCCTAACTGAGATAATAACGAAAGAAAAAGAGGCGGGAATATTTCCAAATCCTGAGGTTGATCTTTTCATGAAGGTAACAAATTGCATAGTAATACCGTATTATATGGACCATTCAATAATTTCTCAAGTGTACATGTTTTGAAATGCTTTTTTTTCTTCTTGGGCAATAAAGCAAACTGCAGTACAAGGAGTTGAAAGCAGTTTAATTACTGATTACACTCTAAGGGTAAGTTGGAAAACTACTTTTGAAACCCTAATTTAAACACTTGTATAGAAAGCTTTTCTTTTGATTGGTTGAATTCATAAACCCTAATTTATAACTTTTTGTTATTTCCAACAATTCAGATACTGGGACTCGACATATGCCGAGACACTATTGTTGGGGATGAAATGCAACGAGGAATATCCGGTGGTCAAAAAAAGAGACTAACAACTGGTTAGCTTTTTTCCTTTTCTACTTTCTCAAATGATTCATCAAGAATTTCATCAATTCTTCATGATCAAGAGGCAATGGATTGCTCAATAGATTGTTCCATTTTTGAATTATTATTCTTCTACTTACTTGCAGGAGAGATGATTGTTGGGCCCACAAAGACTCTGTTTATGGACGAGATATCAACGGGATTGGACAGCTCCACAACATTTCAGATAGTCAAGTGCATGCAGCAAATTGTCCACTTAACCCAGGCTACAATATTGATGTCCCTCCTTCAGCCAGACCCTGAGACGTTCAATCTTTTTGATGATATCATCCTCCTATCGGAGGGTCAGGTTGTTTACCATGGCCCACAAGTCCATGTAGTTGACTTCTTTGAGAGCTGTGGGTTCAAGTGTCCAGAGCGAAAAGGAACAGCTGACTTTTTGCAAGAGGTAGGCAGATAATACACATTGTGCATATATGCATGCTTGCCTTCATATTAGATCAATTCAGTGCTTAACATCTTTACTTTTGGCAGCTTACCTCAAGAAAAGACCAAGAACAATACTGGGCGGATAGAACTCGACCCTATGAATACATATCTGTCACCGAATTCGCAAGTCGATTCAAACGTTTTAATGTTGGCCTGGACCTTGAGAAGGAGCTCTCAATCCCATATAATAAGCCCCGAAGCCATAAAGCTGCTCTAGTCTTTAAGAAATATTTAGTCCCTAAAAAGGAGCTACTGAAGACCACATTTAACAAAGAATGGTTACTAATAAAGAGAAATTCTTTTATATATGTGTTCAAGATGGTTCAAATAATCATTGTGGCAATCATCACGGCAACTGTTTTTATGAGGACTACACTGTACACGAGGAATAAAGATGATGGGGCAGTTTATATCGGTGCACTTTCATTCAGCATGCTCACCAATATGTTCAATGGTTTTTCTGAACTCGTTCTCGTCATGCAACGACTTCCTGTATTTTACAAGCAGAGAGATCTTCTCTTCCACCCACCCTGGACTTTCACACTTTCAACATTTCTGCTTAATATTCCAATCTCTGTATTAGAATCTACCGTGTGGATGGTCGTAACCTATTACACTATTGGATTTGCCCCAGAACCTAGCAGGTAATTAATGTTAACTAAATGGCACAAGTTCACAATTTGTTCTCTGGGCAACTTTTTGGCGTCTGAGAAAATTTGAATTAAGAATGCTGTTGATAATTTGCTCCAAGAAAATGAGAATTTGTCCACCACCTCTGAATTTTCAGGTTCTTCAAGCAACTGCTGTTGATATTTCTGATTCAGCAAATGGCTGCTGGGCTTTTTAAATCAATTTGTGGAGTGTGCAGAACGAACCTCATTGCAAACACTGGCGGAGGTCTCACTCTTCTCTTTCTACTTCTTATGGGTTTCATCCTTCCGAAAGGTTAGTAATCAGTACAAATCCCTGCAATCAATTGTGGTATCCATCAAGAAAAGAAAAATAAATAAAATAAACATGCAGTCTAGACACGTAAATCCAAAAAAGGACGATAAAAGGGACAAAAATAGCATATTTTATCCATGTATTTCTTGAGTATGTCAACATCTCATGTAAAATATACTTAAGTCTTGAGACTCAATCTACAACCATACATGTCGGCTACTCTGCGCATTGTTAAGCTACTTTGAGTTGGATGCTTGGTACTAAAGCAGGTAATCCATCCGTAATCCTCCCGTATGGGCCAAGGGTAACTCAATCATTCCACATTGGTTTTGAGTTGGATGCTTCAACAGTATAAAGACAACATAATCTACTGTAAAGGTTTTACCTATTATTAGAAGTAAATTATGAACCATGTGTAAAGTAGACTAATACAAGACATCTACATAGATATTGCTTTACCTAATAAGTTAATCCAATAAATTACCAACAATTTCTTTCATTCTGACAGATGAAATTCCAAATTGGTTGGAGTGGGCTTACTGGCTTTCACCTATACCTTACGCTTTTAGTTCCTTAGCCGTAAATGAAATGCTTGCTCCAAGATGGATGAAGAAATTAGTATGCAATTTATACTATTCCTCCCTTTTTTTTAGATGCGTTGTTATCTACTCCAATCAACAAGACATAATGTTATGGAAAAAGATATCTAGCTAGGAAAGAGTTTTACCATTTTTTCATGCAATAAGTAGTGGAAGTTCCTAAGCATGGTTCATACAATGCAGGCTTCTGACAACGTAACCAGTTTGGGAGTTGCAGTGTTAAAGGACTTGGACTTCAAGGCTGACCCAAATTGGGTTTGGATATGCGCAGCTGCTCTTTTTGGCTTTGTACTTCTCTTTAACATTCTTTTCACATTTGCTCTCACATATTTAAATGGTAAGTTCTAAAGTTAATTTTGTATGAGATAAAAGACGGATTTCTCTCTTCATTACAATATTATCTAATCTTTCCAATCGTTTTGTTGATAACACTAGCTCCTGGAAATAAGCAAGCTACAATATCCAAAGAGACAGAAAATGCAGAAACATCAAGACTTGGAACCACTAGTTTGAAGAGAGAGTCACTCCCAAAATCCATATCCTCTTCTGATGGAATCAATTCAAGTGAGATTTGAATAAGTAACTTAGATTAATCTGAAGCAAGTAAATTTGTATTTGTATTTCCTTACATGATATAAATTGTTTCAG
>CM035169.1:2993993-3204260 GCA_020205615.1 Panax quinquefolius | reverse complement strand
ATATTGCCAGGTGTTAATTAACCTCATCCTTAATGTGGAAAATAATGTTGTAACTAAGATTTCTGACTTGAAGTTTAAACATTTTCCAATACATAATATAATCTACTTGTTGCTACTCAGTAGGAACGAAATCATACAGAAGTTCAAAGAAAGCTTAGAATCAAGGGGGGTACTAGATAAAATATGACTACAAATGAATACATGATGTAGTTTTAGTAACTTTTTATGGTCCATCTAATTGTTGATCCATATATACTTTTTATTTTTATTAGTAACTAACTTCACAATAGGTACTCAATCTTTATAGGTCACACCCAATAATGTTACAAACTAACCTTTTGGAAAACTGCTACCCAAGCCCAGGTGGCAAAGTTTACTTGAGTTGCAGGCCGCTAACTGAGGAGATATTCGTAGGGTCGTTTTCCCTTTTGAGCCCTGTAAATAAAGCATGAGACCTAGATTACCTACAGGCAAATTGAGGAATAAGGTAAGATTTTACAAAGGTGACAGGACAGAGAGCTAAATTAAGCCTTTAAACTTTGTTCATGTATTTGGTATATCTACTCGGTTGTTCCTTTTCCTTAGAAGCTTTTATGTGGAATGCATGTCAAAGGAACTTAACACTAATCATGAATTATGCATCATAAATAATGTAATTAGATTTAGGGTTAATTTGGATTCTATTGTTGCAATTTTACAAGTGTTCAATCCTTAGTAATGCAGTTTTGGGCTGCGTAAATAAGCTGCCAGGAATAGCATCTCAGCTTGGCAATGATATCCTTAGGTTTAGCAACTCCAGTTTATTTGAACTTTGTCCCCAACTCTTGAGGTTTCTATACAAGTATTGCAATCCCTTGTGGCTTTTGTTGCCTTGGCCGGCCAGCATAGATCCCTTGCGAAGGTAAAGCATTATTTTCTTCTTCCCCTTTTATCTAATCTGCATTGTCTTTTCCATGTGGACCAGCTTTCTCCTAGGATACCACTACAGCTAGAGCTCATTGGTTATACAATTCTTATGCATCTTACACGAATCACGAATGTCAAATGAAACAAAATACTGAAAGGAAAATTCTACTGAAGGATGTCAAGTTTTCTTTGACCAAAATAATTGATAGTGATTTATGTAAAATCGGGGACAATAAACATGAGGCAACTGATCTTACCTAACCAGACTTGGTAAAACTCATATACGTGTTCTTAGAAGTGAAGACTTCTTGATGCAATTGAAGCCCTATTTGGTGAAGTACAGACCCAACAAACAAATATCAGATTTTATCTCCCAAACACTAGTTGTAAACAGACTTGAAAGAAACAGCACTAAAGATTAAAAAGCTCAGACCACGCTTGCCGACATCTGACAGCTTCTTGACGAACAACCCTTTTTGGATCATTAAGAGCTTTTGATATAGATAATAGAACCTATAAACAGAAATAAGAATTGAAAGAATTCACAAGTGAGACACGCATTGACAAATGGTAAAATTAACAATCGAGATAAATGTACTTAAAGTCTAAAGACTCCACAATCATCTTCAATGAACTAAAAACATGGAAAAATGCTTCTAATAGGTAGAAAATATTTAACTGCAGAATAGTATAAATGGTAAAAACTGTAGAAAGAAGTACAAATATACGAATCATATCAAAATTTATGAAAGAACCTGAGTTCTCATGGGGTATATCCTCGCATAGGGCAACTCAGACATAGCAATAAGGCACTGAATCGCTGTCTCTCGAATCAGCTGAGCATGTCAAGAAATTTTATTTTCATCAAGTTGAAACAGAAAAATGTGTAATAGATGTTTATAATCCAGTATTGTATCATAAGGAACACAAAATCTATACAAGACAGGTCAAATAAAACCCACGATGTTAAGAACAAATATTAATTCCGATCTACTCAACTCCAAAGATCATAAGCACCCCTAGGAATATGGCAAAAGGTTTCAACTTATTGTAATCATGGGTAAGAATTGATTTCCCTATTGCCAATGGCAACTTCTATTTTGAAGTTTTCATTTTTGGATAATGGAGAAACCTGTAGCCTACCCTTCGGGTTTGCACCGAGTGAATGACATAGCCCCAACTGCTTCCTAGGAGTTTTGAACCATGACATGTACTTGCTAGAGGTATTTATAAAGAGGACCACCATCTCTTAAGCCAACCCTTAGGGTTATGACAGCTTTTTATTCAAACACCCAATGGGCCATAATATCCAGGTTTACAAAAATATTTGAAATCTGGTAAAAAGGGGTTCGTCTATATCTAATAGAATAGACATTTTATGCAGTATATACAATCAAATGCACTTTATTCGTCCCCTAAATATTCCAATAAATTTGCAAATCAGTCAGAGAGGCGATACAGATTACAAATTAGTAAGAAATGCAGTATAAATAAACAGAAGCTGCCTTCTGTCTTACTCACAATTAGGCAAAGTAGCATCACCTTAAGGCAAATATAAGTAAAGGGGACATAGCAATTGCTAAGATGGAAGGGGAAGGGAATAAAAGAAGAAGGGGAATTCCCTGAGGGTTACCAAAACCTTGTTTCCTCCAATGTGGGTGGGAAGGGGCAAAAGAGATCAACCCCCAACCGCCCCTTATTCCCTCCTGCTTTCTTGGTAGGCCCTACTTTTAAATTTTAAAATAATTATTCATAACGCACTATTTATTTCCTTTCTCCTCTTTTTCATCTGTTCAATAATCAAAAGAAGAGAAAACTTGTTCCTTTCCAAGAATTCATTAATACTTGAAGAACACGGACATAGATTTTCATTTTTCAAGTCGTAATCTCACTCTATCGAGGGAGCTTGAGTTTGTGGGGGTAGATTGTCCCATTACCAAAAGAAATTTGTCTCGTGGAAGATTTTATACCATCATATGGGGATAGGAGATAAGCTGAATAAGGCGTCCGATAATGATATTTGCATTCTCTACAACAGCTTCTTGTCCTGCAGGTATGAGTCAAGAATAAAAACTCTTTACTAGTGAAAATCCATAATAGGAAGAATCGCATTCGCATTTAAAAGTAATAGTCTTAGTCAGGAAGAGTAAAGGTTATTTTCAGTTTTTTGAAATAGTATAAAAGGAAGAAACAGTATATCCTCCTAAATGGACAATTTTTATTCTTTTTGGTCACAAATCGTAATTACATAAAACTCAAATGCATATTAGATTTATGACATAGTTATGCTTCCGCCCGGGGGATGAAATAAAGCTATTAAAATAAATTTACAACATCATTCCTCACGTTGGGTCCTTGCAACATCAAATGTACTTGTAAATAGCTATAATATTTTTTTGGAAAGTAATAAATTCTAACAAACATGAAAGGTACACCCTTACCATTTTTATCCGTCATTATTCCAGATAAGACTAGCAAGACATTGTAAACTATATCCTTATTCAGAATATCCTCACTCAACATGGACAAGCCATCTAGGAGCATGGGGATGAGCTGCCCAAATAAAATGGCACAATATTGCTTTATTGCTCGTGTACAAATCTGAATATATACAGAATAAAATATAATTAAATAAAATCCGATGAAGGTTCTGAGACTATTTAGTACAAACCTTCTTTGCTTCACTCAAAATAGCGCTAAGTGGAGTACAAGATACAACATGAGCAAAAGCTCGATACAGCATGGCTCTGAAATAATAACAGCAGTTTATAATAATAATAATTACTGATTCAAGCAAGAATAGCCACATAACATTTAGTGAAAAAATCATCTCTCCAAGCTTTGGTGAGTATGCATCAATTTTGATTAACAATAAAAATCATGGATCAGGAATAAAAATAATCAACGTATCAATAAATAATAAACACCCAAATTCAAGATAAATACTTAAAAAGTTATATTCTATCCTAAGATAAGACTATACTGAAAACTATATAGTACATTATACTCCTTTATGAATTTAGAAGGTATCTCTCAAAGCACTTGCAGGCTTGCTGCATCATTCTTCTCTAATATGTCATCTATTCCAATAATAAACAAATAAATAACTGATGATTTCTATATTTGAATTTCACTCCTGGGATACCAAAAATAGCAGATAATATAAACTACAATAAAAAATTGAAATAAATTTAATTATGCTCCAAGTCTCAAAGCAACTAAAGAAAAATAATCTAACTTAACTACTCCCACTCATGTTTTTTAATAACTTGTATAGTTCTATATTGTAATTAGTGTATAGTTTCTCTATGGCAGGCATAACTGCATAAGCAGCAGTGTAGCCAATATATTAATTTGTTAAATGTCATCAAAAATCATATATGCCCCAACAGGATCAGGCAAAGTTGTAGTTAAACTATAACTTCATTATGATGCATCAAAATTTTATTGGATAAAACAATAACTTCTATTAGAGTAGAAACAGCATAAAAGGAAGGGGAGCACGAGCAGAAAAAGACATATTTTTCGGCCGCAAAGAGAGCTAGCCAATAAGTGATCAGCAGTCCACAAAACCTTATAGAGGCTATGTGCAACTATAACTAGGTGAGAAACCTTTGTAACTTGAATAAGCTAATAAGCTATTCTCGCTGAGAATGAAGATAGGAACGACATCTACAATCCTGAAAGATCTTAAGTAGCGTTCAGGTATACCTTGAGATTGTTGAATCAGCTTTCGCTACTGAAGATAGTAAGATGGGTGATACAATACTGAAAAGACGTTGCTTATAGAGTGGTCGTATGGTTGCATGAAACCTTCTGTTCAAGCAAGTTTCAGAGTCACTAATAAGTATATGAAACGCATCCGCAGCAGACCTCATCAGATAGAGCACTTCCTGTTCTGCACTGTCCTTTAGCTTCCACGACAAGATCCCCATACCACAATTCAAAAGTAAGCAACTCAAAAAAGTCAAAATTATATCTTTCACTTTTTCATGACCTCGCATAAGCAATCCTTTCCCTATCCAGGCTAAACCAACAATGGCATGGGTTTGAAGTAACTGGTTGTTTTTACCGCTAAGCCTTAAGTTCTTAATACCTATCTCATTGCCATACCCAGTGGCAGAGCACTTTGTTAAAGGATCAGTATTACATGAGCTCCATCCAATACTGCTAAAAATCATGTCCATTGCTTCTTCCAGACTACAATCTTTTGAAGAATCCATCCCATTGATTTCTACAGGTAGTTTGTTAATTATAGAACCCAATGCCTGAGCTGATGTAACATGACCATTGAGGTAAGCAGTCAGGAACAACTGCAATATCACTTTTACATTTGCGATATGCGTTTGAGGTCGAAGTGCTATAATAACTGAAGCAAATAACGAAATGATCCATTCATCTCTGCACGAGAAACCGTCAAACTGTGAACCTTCAACAGTTACCAGAGTTGTTTCGGACATTGACTCCCTCACAAGAAAAGAGGTGCTTGATAAAAGTATGCTGAAAGCCTTACAAACGATAATGCTCTGACTCTCCTCCAAACAAATCCCAACAGCATGTTTCATCGCCGCCATTGCCACGGGAAGAAGTTTCTGATACACACATACATAGTCGTTATTTCTAAGGGCAGATTTTCAATTAATACCAACATCAGTAACTGCTGAAGCCAGCAAAATGATACAAAGAAAATGATGATGAGATACATCAAGGCATAAACTGAAGGTACGAGTGAGAGTTAACTACAATAGTCATATATACACAGCTGCTGCACTTGCCTCTTTCTGAAAATCAATGCTGAAAGACGTGCTATTTTCAATTTGGTCCCAAATATTAACTGCAAAATGCAGTGGAACTTCCTCAAAGCCTTGAATACTGTCAAACCTGGTCCCATGGAACAAGTGTTTCATATGAGAAGCGTTAGCACAATAGATATAGAAGGAACAGGAACACAAAGCAAAATACAAAAAAATAAAAATGTAAAAGTCCAACTCCGTCTCTTCAGACTTCTGATGTGATTGATGCCCACCGGCCTTGGTATTTTCTTATCTAGGACAAGAGCTACACATTTACAAAAGAGTTCATATGTAATTACATATGGTTCGATTGGGGAGGGAGATATTGGTTTTAAATTTGTATTTTCTGTTCTCTTCATGGTGTTTGACACGTTCCTTTCTATGTTTTCTTTCAGATGTGCTGAAAGTGTTGACATATCCACCCATTTTTTTAATTTTAAAGAATAGAAGGAATGATTTTCTTTAACAAAGTGAA
This sequence comes from Panax quinquefolius, assembly GCA_020205615.1. NCBI lineage: Eukaryota > Viridiplantae > Streptophyta > Magnoliopsida > Apiales > Araliaceae > Panax > Panax quinquefolius. The sequence goes on along the minus strand of CM035169.1, from coordinate 3,198,086 downwards.
TATATTTTTTATTTCCATAAAAATATCAATCTCACATGTGGCAACAATGGAAGTGGAACTAGATAAGTTAGAAGTAGGAAAACCATTACTAGTATGGCTGTGTTTGCCAAGGAGGCAAGGACAGATGTGCCTTCTCCAACTAGCTTGCAACATTTATACCTTCTGTCATAAATACAAAATAAACTAACATTTTCTTTATCAACAAAGGTCATTATAAAATGCACCAACAAAATTTAATAAGCCTCTTCCACTAGGAACTGTGCAGTAAATGCAGAAAATCTGGAAAATAATGCAATAAAAGCAAGTTGTTGGTGTTCAAAATATAGTTGTTAACCTAGAACTTCAGTTTGAAAACTCTGGAGAAATAAAATAATTAAAACAAAAAACATTAGGGGGAGAAAGTTCAGAAAATCCTCAGTAAAAGCATACCACGGTAGCACTTTGCTTGAGTAACATTCCAAAAGAGAAATTGTTGTTTCAGCTAGCTTTACATCCCCATGGACCTACGCCAAGCATGTTTTGCTCAAGTAACATAAATAAAGGAAATAGCAGTCTTTAGATAAATTGGAGGGAAGCATAAACAAAATAAAAGGATGAGCTAAGAGGAATCATGCAATGTCCTCAAACATAAAGTAAGAGATGCTTACTTTGATGGATTGTTGATATTTTGCACAGTTTATAATGTATACCCCAAAATTTATAGGGTGTTTAGACAAGTTTAGAGCAATTAAATAATGATGCAAAATTAACAAGTAATCTTCTCAAGTATGGTGAGAACATTGCATGTCAACCTTTCACTTGTACTACAATCTCAGGATATTGACTAAGGGATTCTAACAGCAGACATACATAAACTCCAGATAAACTAGTTGATAAAGCTTTGTCCAAGCCCTGGAGAATTCTGAGCATATAATCCAGCCCAGACATGCCGATGCTTGAAATTGTTTCAACCTTGAGAGATGGAGGCATATTAAGATCATCAGAAATCATGAGTGAAGCAATCTTCTCTACAACAATGGTACCAAAGCTTTGTGCCTTCTCAGAGTCCTGAGATTTATGAACAAATGAACCAATGTCCACTAGTGCCTTCAAACCCAACTTCCATAAAGAAGTCTTGTTAAAATCCAAAGTGATGATTGCCATCAACTGCATCAAGATACTCTCATATATGGATTTTGATACTGGTGAGAAGCCACCAGGAAATGTAGCCAAAACTTGGAGGCCCTTCACTGCAATTTATGTGTTTAAAGAGAATGCAAATTATTGTAGGCAAATGAAAATCGATAATTACATCAAACTATATATTTATCTAGAAAGATCTGACACCAAGACAGAAACTGAGCTTTCACGATATTCACAAAGAACAGTTGTTCATAAAAGGTAATTACATATTTAACCATAATAGTTTGCACCAAATATTTATATGAAGAAACTTGAATGGATTAAAAAAAATACCTCCAGAGTGCAAATAAGCATTGGGACTGCTTTCATCCGTTCCTGTTACTAGGGTTGAACAGAAGGCCTTAGTTAATGAACTAGAAAAGCTACAAAGCATGTTGCACCATGTCTCATGAGCAGGAAAATTAATCGTGGTAAGCTCATCTGAGCCAACAACCAAAGCTCTACACGCAGCAAGGAGTTCAATGCAGAGATAAGTGGCTCCAAAATTGCATTGTGAAGAAAAGGCAATATCTTCATCTGGATTTTGAACAGAAATCCCTAAAGCATACATTAGGCGAGGGAAGAAATTTTCAAACACTCTGTTGCAGGAATCAATTGAAGCTTTGGAAGAAAAAGATAGGATACGACCAACTGCATGTAATCTCTGCTTGCTTTGCATGGGAATATCACTATAGCCCTTAAAACTATGAATGGTGTCTACAGTTGTGTTTATATCTTCATCGCTAACAATCAAATCTAAGAGCAGACTGTTATTTTGAGAAATAACCTTTTGTAGAAGTACAAGGGCTTCTGTCACAATTTCATTGTCTTGAAAGCTCATTCCATCCAGCAATTCTGATTCCAAGGATAGAACAGAATGTGCTGAAGTATAGATTGCATCTTTCAATGCAGACCACAGAGCTTCAACATGTTTTGCCATTCTGTCTGCCCCATACTTCTGAGTGCAATAGCTAAGATACTTCAAAGATTCAACCTGAGGCCGTCAAAAGTAAGAAAAAGAACTAGACGTTGAAAGATAATAACCACTTAAGTAATAGAAGATGCGGTAGTAAAAACTGGGTTTGAATTTCGCCAACCTTTGTTGATGGCAGAGAAGAAGAAAGTTTCTCGAGTAGCAGTGGAATGGCAAATGGCTCAAAAAGAGGTGTAGATGCGAACACCATCTAGAAGATGCATAAAGTACATCAAAAACTTAGTTAAAAAGTTCCTACTTAAATTTAAGTACTACCTCTGTCCTGCAAATGATGTCTTCCTTTTTTGGATATGTTCAGATTGAATGCTTGCCGCATTTAGACATTATATTTCTTGCATTATCATTAATACAGTTGAAATTATAATATACAAACACATCAAAAACGTAAAAATATATTGAAATTATAATGTGCATAAATTAGTGGCACGTTTTAAAATCCATGCCAAACACATGCAAAAAAGGAAGACTTTATTTGCAGGACGGAGGGTATACAATTTTCGAGAGCTTATGAAGGAAAGTGCAAATTCAATTCAATCTTATTGAAACAGTAGTCTGTTTCCAAACAGATTTGTCCATCAGTAATGGGGATCACATTGGTGGGAATATAGTCCGATACGTCTCCAACTTGTGTTTCAATGACCGGTAAGTTAATTGCGTTTAATTGCAAGAACCTGTGCTTTCAGTATCACTCTTAAAGTACAGATTGCCTTAAAGATGAGCAATTAATCAAAACCTAATTAAGCATGTGTATGTTGTGAATATTTCACATGCAAATCATACATGATGTACCTACATTCATGAATCCTCCTCAATAGTCCAATTAAATATACTAAATACTACTCCCTCCGTCCCAGGATAAAAGTTCTGGTGGACTTTTCACGCATATTAAGAAGAGGAATGAAATGACAAAATTGCTCATAATAATATGTCATTAATTATTTTCAATGTAGGTGAGAGTGACTTTCTAGCTATTCAATTGTCATTAATTATTTTCAGTGTAGGTAAGAGTGACTTTCTAGCTATTCAATTCAAAATATTCTCTCTCCATACTTATTAAATATGGAGAGAGAATTAGAATAAGAAAAATATGAGATATTTAATGCTACGGGCATAATAGAAAAAAATTTGTAAAAGTTTGATTATTAAAGGAAAGTAGACATTTAACATGGGACTACCCAAAATAGTAATAAGGACTTTTATCATGGGACGGAGGGAGTAATATTTAATGCAGACTTTATAAGGTTAAGATATTGACGAGTGGGTTTCATACCTATGAATCGGACATCGTTCAACTTAAATTATTGCTAATTCTCTTGATTTTGTGTTACATTTCATGCATTTGCATTGTTTTTGTAGGTTATGGTGCATTGGGACCGAATTCGAATGCAAGGATGGAATTAGCATGCAAAACGGCTGAAATTGGGCAGAAAACAGGCCAGGCACAGTCGCGCCTCAAATACAAAGGGATCAGCAGTGTTCTAAAAATTCCCGCCTAGGCGTTAGGCCCCCCTTGGCGCCTCGTCTAGGTGCTAGGCCACCTGGCGCCTCACCTAGGCCCAAGGCGGCAATAAATCCCTCTAGAAATTTAGGCGGGGCCTAGGTGGGGTTTAGACGGAGAGGTTTTATTATAATAACTACCAAACCAGATCTTGATATATTTATTTTTCTAATAATTTATCATATTCATAATACATGTAGCATATCAAATCACAATAATATCAAGTCAAAATGGATAATTTTATTATAGTTGTAATTTCTTGAACTTGTACCAACTTCAAATTATATAAATGATACATTTGTAATATTTAGTTTAATTCAATATAATTCTTAAATTTATGTTTAGTTTCTTAAATTTTAATATTGAATTAAATTCTTGAAATTTTAAATTTTATTATTTAATAGCAATCTTGTTTATTAATAAAACTAATACGTTAAAAATATATCCTAACTTTGAACAATTGTATGTTTGTGTTTGAACTTTGAAATTAGCAATATGGATATGTGTTTAAACTTTAAGCAAAGGCATTTATTATCTTTATTATAGATTGTTTTTCTTTATATTATTGTTTTATTTGGATAAATGTAAGATAAAATATTAAAATTGTCTTAAAATAAAAAATTTCGCCTAGGCCCCGCCCAGGCCCCCCTAGGCCTCCCGCCTAGCGCCTTTTAGAACATTGGGGATCAGTGGCAGCGCCTCCCTGAAGACTAATCGAGATTTTTACTAGCATGCTGTACTTCTCAATAACAAAGGAACCATGCATGATCGCGTCCGAGGAGTTTGCGAAATTTGTTGATTGATTCTCAAGCCAAATTGGATTGTACTTTGACGTTTTTAATTCTTTTAGTACTTGGATTTATGTCAATAGGCTATAAATAGATGTTTGATATTCAGTAGTAAGGATGCAACCTTTGTGAACTCTAAAACCCTAGTTAGAGGGAACCTGAGATTGTTGATTGCATCAATTGAGAGCCGACTTATGGAAATTTGGAGATTGCATTGAAGAACGCGAAGAGTCCGAGATTGGAGCTGATGAGTTTGGAGATTCTTAACAGAGTTTTTCTTCTTCTCCTAATTTCTTTATTTGTACCTGAGATATTATTTAATTACATTATGCTAGTTTTTTAAAGTATGATGAACTAAATTCCAATTAGGAATACAATGGAACTTTTTGCAATGCATTAATTTAATTATCATTATTTCCACTTATTTATCCTATTGAGTTGATTATTAAATTATGTACTTAATTAAATAATTGTTTGGCCAACAGTTAATCTGATATCTTTGATGGAATTGAAAGAGGAAATCTTAGATTAGATCTTAATATAATAAAGCATTAATTTGTTGATTCTTTTTAGAATAACATAACAGTTTATGAGATGAAAATACTTGTATACCATGCGTAACTTTGTTAGGAGTTTGTGCTTAATGAATCTATTTTAAGTCTTGCATGGAAATAGCAATATAACTGAAATATATATTTTTATTAATTATTGAAAGATGTTAATGAATTGATAAGCAATCCTAGTTAACAACTCATTGGATTAATTAAGTGGGAATAAGATAAGGAAATTATTGCAAAGCAATTGGGAAAATTATATTCCTATGTCTTAATCATCTGTGATCAATTCTTATTAGTTAATTTATTTTTTGCTTTTATTTAATCAATTTCACAAAATTAATTGAGGTGACTATTTAAGTAGATTTAAATTGGTAAAACTAGATAATTAGAGGACTTGTTAGTAATTGTTCTTTGTGGGTTCGACATCCTTCTTACTTCTATATTACTATATTACTTGATTGACCGTGTATAGATGAAGTATTTGTCATTATATAAAACGGACAATGGATATATCTTAGTTGAGCATGAATTTGCAAAACTTTGTCCACAAAAAAATGGCTTCAGTGCATTTTTAGCCTCCAAAAAATAGGAGTACTACAACAATTAAGGACTTGATGTATTAAATAACTGCAATCAAGTCCAGACACGTGCAAATGTAAGTGAAAATGAGACAAATTGAAACCAATTGAGGATTATTCGAAAATTTAGACATACATATATATATAAGAATATATTCAAAGGGCACCAAAAAGGGGGAGCTATCCCAATATAGGCAATGTATACAAAGGCAGGCGGATACCCAAAAAAAAACACATCCATCCTGCACCACACAAAGCCCAATACACAAACCGAACAACTCTCAACGAGACCCCAAAATTGTACTCCCCACAAAAAATGAAAGACGCTATATACCCCGGAAAACCCTCATTTTGCCAAAAATATAACATGCTCAAAAACAAAAAAGTTGATATGAAACATCAGTTTCCTCATTCTCAATGTCTCTCCTCTTTCTCTCTGACCAAAAGGTCCACCATAAGCAATTGGCTTGATCGCAATTATTGAAAACATTTAAGCTTTTATGCTAAAACTTTTCTTCAAGGACTAAAATGCATTTTTGAGGACACTTTAAGGAGTAAAAGTACATTTAAGTCATTTCTAAATGCATTAAGATATCTATTTCTCCCCAAAACATCAATTAACAAGGGACCATTCAATATGTGATGACCTTATTTGGACCTCATAACAAGCTGAAAATCATGATCCAATAGTTGAAGATATAATCATATTCAGGTATGGTGGTCCCTGCCATTATAATCTTAATTTGTCAGATGAGGCAAATCACTAACCACTCAAACATCAACCCTCACCCCCATCCGCCACCAAGGAAAACAACTACAGGCTCTGCCCGTAACAATCAACAGCACAAGCAAGCATGGTGAAGTACGCATGAATCAAACAGAAACTATGAATGAATTCAAATGCATGAACTCAATACAACATGACTAGACGATCTTTATGCAGTAAAGGGTAAACCACATATGTACCATGCTTCCCAAATCAATGTGATCATATATAGTTATGACTGTCAAATGAATGTATTCCACAACACATGCATAAATAGATGAATCTTTTCAGGAGAGTTCAACAAATCAAAACCATGTAAATGAACAAATAAAATCTTGGATGATCCACTAGTAGTTTTCTTCATTGTACGTTCAAACAAAATCAGTATGGGAAAGGATCTAGAGAAACGTAAAGCTCATGCAAAGTACAGTACTTTTAAAAGAAGTTAGGCAAAGACACAACTAAAGCACCCTAAGCAAAATACATACCATTAGTGCCCTCGAGAGCTCTTCTTTCTTCACCTCAACATCTTCCCCTTTTGGCTGGATATAGAAAATAACAAATGAGACTACGCACAAAAGCATATAATATGTAGCACAAGAATATGTAAAAGCCTCTATTTACAACTTTCTAGCTCGGATATATTTATATATATATATATATATATATATATATATATAGAGAGAGAGAGAGAGGCAGACAGACAGATTAAATCTCCTATCAGTAAAATGAGACCAACTAAGAGTACAAGATATCCTAATACAGGTGGTAGCAGTGGTAGCAAGGGTAGCAAGATAAAACAACCTAATTTTATACAGGGGGAAAAGGCCCTTAAAATGATAATAAATGTCTTTCACAATCATGCCCAACCCACTGCACGAAGCAACAAATTTCCCCCAACTATCAAGGTCCTTTCATTAGCCCTAGCCAGAGTAAAACTTAGTCACTTGCACTATGCCATATGTTGACAAGGCAATCCACAAATACCATTGAGTCTAAAATCAATGAGTTTCAGCCACTGATGCAATAAGAAAGGGGAATGTCAATTGATTATCTTGAACTGCTCTGAACTTTTTGTTTTTATTAGAAAAGAAACTTTATTAAATAGAAAGGAGACTAAAGAGTTGGGACAATGTAAACTTTTCAAGTAACTCCACTTTGAAAGTATGTTAAGTTAATAAAAAATTAAACTTTTACATCGTTCCACGCAGATTTAAATATTGTACTGGGATAGGTCAGGGGATCAGTAACCCAAAAAAAATCACTTCAAAACATCATGGGATGTGTGCCAAAAAAAAAAACAATAGAAATGTTCTAAAAATTCCCGCCTAGCTCCAATTAATCCCCACCTAGGCGCTAGACAGTCCTCTACCGCCTTGATTTGGCTAAACGCCTAGGCCCCCAGAATCAATAGATAACTTAAAAGTTAGCAAAATGTTGCAGTAAATTTTCGGTTATTTTATGGGTGGGTTAACTCTGCAGCAATAATTGTGCAGATGAATTTGTTCTTGCTATAGTTATAGTGCATTAAATCTTTCCACATAAGAATAACCATTCACTTTGATAACACAGATTCATTGTAAATCAAAAGACAGTTGTACCCATAACAGTTACAACACATGATTGTCTATGACTTGCGACAGTGACCTCAATAATTTGATATGGCTGTTATATCAGCAAATAGTATAAAGCAAAGCATTCGATGTCAAACATGAATCAAAAAGAAATTTATGTAGTACAAAAGTTCATAACTAAATGCAGTTATGCACGTACAAATTTACATATCTACATGTATGCACACATGCACGAGAGATCTGTCTTGCCAGCACACTTCACAAGTTCAATGATAAATTAGCTTATTGAAACATTTGGCTCAAATGAATAATTATAAACGCTACTGAAAGCTGAATAATTTGTGTATTTTCAAGAAGTGCACCAAAAATAATAAATTGTTGACAATACTTGTTCAAAGTAGTACAGATATAAATCAAATCACTTCTTAAATTGATGTATAACATGAGCTTCTGCATTATCATCCACGAAGATGATTTCAAATATAGAAAGCAGATGTATAAAATAGACGAGTACAATTCACTAATCTTACATGTGTAAAATGGATAGGAAAGTAACAGCTCAAATTCTCAAAAAGATCCATAACAAAACTTTCAAGCGGGCTAGATGGATCTGGAAACAATCGCGCCAGAATCTCAACAATATGAAAGGTGAGCATTAGGCATTGAGGATCCTTTTCTCCATCAATAGATTCACAAATTCCAAAGATAAGGACATCACCCTAAATCAGAAGACAATTTCATTAGAATTAAAAGAGAGGCTGAAAACTCTGGAAACAAAGAAAACAGTAGATTGTTGGGAAGGTTTTACATATTGGCTATTGCTAACAACAGAGTTACAGAAGTAACAAGACTCGGAAACAACATAAACTACTTAATGGAAAGGAAAAGGAGCCTTACACAATATTTTGCTAAATATTTAATTTTATATGTCCTGGGCTTGGTCAACTCTAACCAGGTAACCTTCCTCACACTCATTAAACCCCCAAACAAGTTCCTAGCACCCGAGGCAACCAACACGAAACCAAATCTCTTTCGAAGGCATGATTTGTTCACGTCTCTAATGCTTGAACTAGGCAGGTGAAGCCTCAACTTTACTGTTCATGTTCAAGGACAATGACAGTAATGACTCAAAAGAAAGATATGATACAATCATACAACACCTAATTCCAAACTAAATCAACAAATTCTAAACAAACTTGCAGTTATGGAATATTGGGCAATGAACTATGCCCAAGTGAAAACGATAAAGTAGAAAGAGGCATTTGTGCATGGAGTCATGAAGATACATTTTCTATTGGCTCAAAATAGAAACTGACAGGTGACAGGAAAATGAACATGCTCCAAACATCAGTTCCAGGCTGAAACCTTTTAAAGTAGAGAACTTATTAGTATTATTATATCGTATGTACTCTGGGCTGAAAACTTATGCAACTAATTTAAGCCCAAAAAACTGTAAACTAGCTAAGAAGACAATTTAAGTAGCTAAGAAGACAATTTAAGTCATATACTCCTTGCCATGAAGGCTCTTCTCAATAAGGCCTTTACCCTAAAGGCCATTAATGTAATGTACCAAGAAAACTCTTAAGTCATTGAGTTCAGTCCATAGCTTCTCATTGATGATATGGGTATTATCTTTTAAGTCATAATTCAAAATTTTAGAAGTCAAACTCAAGCCACAACATGTTTTATAATTTGTATCCAACCTAAATTGCCTTGAGAAAACTAATGTAGTGGTGGGACAAACAGCTGCAATAAGAAAGGAAGTGGCCAATACCTAAATTAACCAGAAGTTTAAGAGAAATGATTAATAAATTCATGTAATAAGATGTCTTTATCATGCCTTCTGTGGGGGTGGGGGGGTGGGGGTGGGGGGGGAAGTCATGGTTTAGCTTTTTACCACAGGGAAGAATCATGTGGGCAATACATTAAATCTATATTAGCCTCATGTGTATAAAGCAATGTTCTAAAAGGCGCTAGGCGGGAGGCGGGCGGCCGAGGGGGGCCTAGCGCCTAGGGGGCCTAGGCGGGGCCTAGGCGGGATTTTTTATTTTAAGATAATTTTAATATTTTATCTTACATTTATCCAAACAAAATAATAATATAAAGCATAACAATCTATAATAAAGATAATAAAGGTCTTTTCTTAAAGTTTAAACACATATCCATATTGCTAATGTCAAAGTTCAAACACAAACATGCAATTGTTCAAAGTATAAACATATTTTTAACGTATTAGTTTTATTTATAAATAAGATTGCTATTAAATAATAAATTTTAAAATTTCAAGAATTTAATTCAATAATAAAACTTCGTAAACTAAACATAAATTTAAGAATTATAATATAGAATTAAACTAAATATTACAAATGTATCCTCATTTATATAATTTGAAGTTGGTACAAGTTCAAAAAATTACAACTATAATAAAATTATTCATTCGACTTGGTATTGTTCACTTCTTGTTGTGATTTGATATGCTACAACCTCAGATTATGAATATGGTAATCATTAGAAAATAAATATATCAAGATTTGGTTTGGGTAATTATTAAAATAAAAAAATTCTCCACCTAGAACCCGCCTAATTTTCTAGAGGAATTTTTTTCGCGCTTGGGCCTGTGTGAGGCGCCTGGGGCTTAGAGGTGCCAAGGGGGGGCTAGGTCCTAGGCGGGGCGCCAAGAGGGGGCCTAGCGCCTAGGCGGGGCCTAGGCAGACCTAGGCGGGAATTTTTAGAACAGAGGTATAAAGCAAGGTTCACAATAAAACGTAGAGAAATATATAGAAAACATACCAGCAGCACTAAGTCATCAGGGTAGCGATCCAAAAGGCATCCTAGAAGTTCAAAACAGATCTGCAAGAAAATTCCAACGATAAAATTTAAATAGTTTCGTATATACATAACTGAACATCGTAGCATGATATATTAGGTAGTAGCAAAAAAATGATCCAATGAATCAGCATCGACACTATATTACATTTCATCATACCTTCCTGTCATGCTGTCCTAATGATTGAACTTGTACATTTTGCAAATAAGACTGGGCAACTGCTAGTGCTTCAGTGCCACCAACCATACCAACATTTCCTTTCCTCTTCACTAATGCCAAGCAACCAACAAGTGCACCATGCAACGCTCTCCAGTCTGCCTGATATGAATATTATATTATCTACCTTTAGGATAGAATTAAAATATATTCAGTATCTACTTGTCACCATAACAATATAAAAATCATCACAGCAAAGTGTGGAGTAAGGTGTTGATCCTTGTAATTCAATTGCCTTTGGGAGCATCGCACATCGAAAAGGGCATCGGTTATGCAGCAGTTTGAGAAGAGGATAACGGACAAAAGAAAGGTTAGCTTTATCTAAAGATAGGAGACATACTATGATCTACATATTTTTCTTTTTGCCTTTTCCAATGTCTGACAGAGGTAGAATAGATAAAATTCTGTGCAACTTCTTATGGAAGTGGATGGAAGAGGGGTTTATGTATCACTTTGAGAAGTAAAAGGATATATGTATCCCTTTGCCTTCTGAGGCCTTGAGATTAAGGATATTGGCACTTTTAACCAATCCCTTAGCTGTTTCTAAAGGAATATTTTTGTTAGAAGTTTGACCTCAGGTCAGGTGATGGGAGTAATACTTGAAAATCTAGGATTCTGTACAGTGTACCCTTTGGATGTCCACAACAAGGGGTTGAAAGAAATTTGCTAACCGTATACACAGAATCTTTGAGGTTAGTGATAATTTGAGAGAGAAACTTTGACAAGGTTGTATTAGTGATGCCCTCTGTATGTTTCATTCCACAACCTTATTCGGGTTCACCCATGAGGGCCCTCACTATGAGAAGGATAATGTTACAGTCAATTCCTAAATTAATTTCTTTCACCAATTCATCATATGGCCAAGGTGGAATAAAATTTAATTGTATGAGGGCTGCATAACAATTGAAGCAATTACTGTCCTTTTAAATGAGCTTAGTTTTATGCAAAGTGTCCTATCACAACTTTATCCAGAATCCGTAGATGGTAGCAAATGATTCTGACTAAAATCAGAATATTACTGTAAGTTCATATGCATATGGATCAAATCTTGTGATTGATTTGAAAGAGAGAATGATGAAACACAATTGATGCAAACACTTATTTTAAAATCTTGTAACTAGTAACTTAGAATTAATGAAATGAGGAATGAAACAAAAGTCGTAAACATTGAGAGGGTTCAAAAATACAAATTATATGGAAACAATTAAAATTAAGATATTTTCTTAGTGAATAGCTAAATAATATTTCTGTTACATTATTGCTCACTCACCAGCCTTTCTGTGAAGAACCCTATCAAGCTATGTATTGTAGCATCTTCCAGTGGCTTAGATGCCATACAAGTCAGTAATTCTGCAAGAAGGAGAATACCTGAATGGCCAACAGACATGTAAAATAAGTGAGAATCCAACATGAATGATAGTTCATAAAAAATCACACACACATATATATAATAAGCTAAATTTAGGGGATGTTTGTTTAGGACTTAATGCATCTGAATGGCTTGTGGTCTGAATCGGTCAGCCATTCAATCCGTTTGTTTTGAATAAAAATGATCTTAATGCTGAATCGGTAAGTCCAATTGAACTGACCGAATAAGCTACTATTTTTTGGCTTAATCATTCCTAAGCTCACTGAATGTATTTTTTACACATGTTGCCCTTCTTTTACACTTCTAGATGATCTTCTCCATCATTGATTCAATCTTTGAGTTGATGTGTATATGAGAGAGAAAAAATTTGAACTTTTGAAGCTAAAGATTTGAGATTTACAAATGAGTGTCTAGAATGGAAATTAAACTACTAAAAGTATGGAAATTAAATCCCATCCAGATCTGCATCTTTTGTTTTTGTTTTTGTTTTGTTGAAGTCGATAGGGAGGAGTGAGAATCATGAATTAGTAAAAGGGTAGATTCAGATTTTATTGAGAGAATCGGAGACCAGAGGGGGGAGAGTGAGACCAGAGGAGGAGGATGAGGATGATGATGATGAGAGAGAATAGAGAGGGGTAATGATGGGTCTGTGGGGAATGGGATTAAGAGTGAAACCAGAGAAGAGAGAGTGAGATAAAATGAATGGAGAAGAGAGGGGTAATGATGGGTCTAAAGAAATAAAATATAATTCAAGGGTAAAATAGTAAAAACATATTATTCAGATGTTTTGTACATGTAAATTATCAAACAAGAATTTTGTTTCATTTAAATTGCTTAAACATTCAGAACTGTTTCATTCAGTTTTATCAAAATACCCCTTACTCCCTTATTGTGAATTTTTTACTTAATACTGATCTAACACAAGCCAACATTCTCAAAAATTCTCAGAAGGATTCAAATTAAATAACTTGTGGTCCCTAGTTAGAATTTTATTTTTTTAACAAATTTCTTCAATTATTCTGAATAGCTATTGTAAATGGTAATAACCATTTTCAAATATATGTAACATTCATGCTTCTTCATGTGTAAAAAAACCTCTGAAATTCCTGATATTTTTCCCATGCTGCACACTATTCGAATAGAAAATTATAGACCTCAAATGCTGGATTCATGTGTGTGGCTAACTACAATGCTTGCAATAGCAAGTTCTCGATCAGTAGTCAAACAAAATCTATAATGGTAATACATACACACACCCATACACGGACAAAATTTAAATTTTAACACATACTGGTAATGATAACTCAAACCCATAAAAATTACAGAAGCAGCATGCAAATATATACAGCGCTAATAAAACCACACTTACCTTCAAGAATTAAAGACTAAACCGCACTCATATTTATAATGATAGTTGAAATATTAAAGACCTATAATAACAAAAATTTATATTTACAAGTAATACATCAATAGAATAAACATTAACTTACCTCTTGCACGAATAATGCTATCTGTGGTTGTCAAGTACATCTCCAACTCTCTAACCTATAGATTAAAAATTGTAATATATTATAGAAGTGTATGCAATTAATAAAAATAGGATCATAACGAATATCCATAACCATTAATAAGAAAAATTGTGAGTGTATAAGAAATAATAACAAAATCTAACCAGTGATTCCAGAGTTAACATGTCATTTTTCAAGAGAGATGCAATTGCATCTACACTTGCAGCCTGTAAAACAAAAATATATGTCGAGCAATTACAAAATAGTCCATCTCCAAAAATCAAGTTATAGAATATAGAACTATTTCATTGACTAATAATGAATAAAGAGCTTTAAACCAACCTAATCTGCAAAAATATTCTACAACGCCATTCAATGTAACGTAGATTTTTGTTTGCGTAGTCAAATAAAAAAATAGGGTTTAGGGTTCTATGGTGTTTCGATTTCATGGTATGAAAAAGTGTTGATTTTCTAGTAAGTAGTAAAAAAAGAGCATAGCTTTAGAAGAAGTGAGTGGGAGTTGAACCTGCTGAGCCGGAGAGGTAGAGGAGCCAACGTACGATTCTATGTGACTGACATAGTATGTTGAATTCGCCATTGCTTTGGTGACACGCACAGAATCTGGCGCAGGAGGGAGAGGGATTTTTGCTTTGGGTTTATAAGTAAGGGCTTTGAAGTAGGTTTTTGTTTTACAAATGTTTTCTAACGGATCGACGACATAATGCTATTCGTTTTGAAATAAATATTACTATAAAATACCCTAAATTTTATGTTTTTAGCATTTTTTACCCTTCTCTTCTACTACTTTACGTAAACCTCTTTGAACTTTTTTTTCTCCTCCTCCTCCTCCTTTTTTATTTTATTAGTTTAAATTGAATAGAAGAAGACTTCACTCCAAATCCAATGGTGTTAATTCAACCACTTGTGGTCTGCTTGCTTGACCAACGCTACAAATATAATGGAGTATCAAATTGGAGAGATAGAATGTGTGGCATTCTTAATATTTTTTAATGATATCCAACAAACTCTTTACCGTTAAAAGGGGATAAAATACTGACATAGAACTTTACATTCGTGTCAACACTTTATTAACTCAAAAATAAACTTGAAGACAGGAGGGTTTTGACTTTTGAAAGAGGGCGTGGACTAATTTTATTTGATAAGACGGTGTTTGATATATATATATATATATATATATATATATATATTAGCATTGTCCCGTTCATCCGATATTATACGGACATGAACGGGATTTATCTTAAATTTTAGAAAGTCTAGATGATTTATTAGGGTGAGTATTTTGTTAGATAATACATGTATACATGCTTTTTTTCGATTGGTTTCAAGTCGTTGCGCTGAATCGACGCACAATTATGTATGTATGTATTTTTTCTTATATATATATATATATATATATATATATATATATATACATTTTTAAGAGGCTTATGATTAGACATTCGTGAAATAATTAAGCATTAAAGCATGTATATTTCAAAATTTTCAAATAAACATGTCATTTATACAAGTACTCAACATGTATATTAGATTAACTTTCTCTCTCTCATATATTTTGAAAATCACAAGGTGGACTGGGGTTGATATTTTCGGCCTTTTATATCACAAAATAAAATGCGTTTTGAATCAAAATATATATATTTAGCAATTGTTTTTGCAAATAATAAATTGATAAAATTAAAATTGAAAATACCGACTCATATTCCAGATAAGATATAATCCCAATTCCTTTGAACAATCAAATGATCTGTGTTATCCTTTCTAGGTGGACTGAATTTCAATGGATCTGTGTTATCCTTGAAAAGTAGTATAAGTGTAGGCCTGGCACAATTCTAGGCCCACGTACAAAAGAAGAGAAGAGAAATGTACGAGGTAACTGAATACTACTAATCCAATTAAAACCGACATGGCAGCTGAAAGCTTGTTTACAGAAGTCGGATACCTCAACAAAAACCCATCAACATTAATGGACATGGAGGAGGAGGAGATATCTTCTTTCCAACAGTCATTTCCCCATATCCTAATATAAACCCTTCTCTCGTCGCACTCACAGAAGCTATAAAAGCACAACGTCATGATGATAAGCCATGGATACACCCTCTTCTCCATCAAACCGGGGCTATTCTCTTCAGAGGCTTCCCCCTCACATCTGCTTCTGACTTCAACCACTTTGTTGAAGCCTTTGGCTTTCTTGAATTGCCCTATGTTGGTGGCGCCGCCCGTCGGACCAATGTTATTGGTCGGGTTTTCACTTCAAATGAGTCCCCTCCTGAACAGAAAATTCCTTTTCATCACGAAATGGCTCAGGTATTCCTGCTACTTACTTTCTCTCTACCATCATCTTTAGATCAAATCTAAATTCACTGGGGTTACTTTTTCTGATTAGTTCATTTAATAAACGCTTTTGAATGAAATCTGCATCGTGGGGAGCAATTCCCCTGTTTGATTCTCCAATTTTGATTAATAATATTCAAATTGTACTATTCTTTAACAATAATTCCACTTTCAGTTTAATCTATGTCTTGGAGTTTCCTCTGCATGATTGGCAGCAGTTTACTGTGTGGGCGTAATTGAGCGATGCAAGCTACTAGTAAATAGTTAACCTGCCCATAAACAGATTAAATAACTCTAAATTTTTTGATTGAATTATGACATTTATAGAATTTGTGTTCAATTCTACATTCTTGAATAGATACTTTGGTTCTTATCCATAAATCAATTCTATTTGTGTTAATCAATACAGACTTTTTGATGCACCTAATAAGTTGTTTATTGAAACCCTTGTTTCAATAAGTTGTGACTAAACGAACTTGTGCAGAGGTTTGGGTTCTCAAAATTTATTTCTTCAAGTTGTATCACTACAATTTATACTTGTCATGAAAACTCACTTGGCTTTCTGTAATAGCTTGCCGAGTTCCCGTCCAAATTGTTTTTCTTTTGCGAAGTAGAACCTGGAAGTGGAGGAGAAACTCCTATAGTTCTTAGCCATATCATTTATGAGAGGATGAAGGGGAAGTACCCAGAGTTTGTTGAACAGTTGGAAGAGCATGGATTGATTTACACAAGAGTGCTGGGGGATGAGGATGATCCTGCGTCTCCAATTGGCCGTGGGTGGAAGTCCACATTTTTGACCAAAGACAAGAGCATAGCTGAGGAAAGGTTTGTAGTTTTAACCTTATTCAGCAGTATAATTATTTGTCTACCATTTAAACTCATCATAGTTCCTGTTCTTCATGAACATTTGACTGCAGTTTCACTCATCATGAGCTGCCCTTTAATATAATTTTTTTTGGATAAGGAACTGTCTTTAATATGTGGAAAAGAGTAGGGATCAAGTGGGATCTCACCCATTGATTACTTTGGACCTTCCAGCAAATTGAATGATCCACTTAATTGAGGTTTAGCATGTTTATGGTGATCATATAGAGCAAAGAATGGAAGGGATGCCTCAGTTTCACAGAACTGTAGCTGCCAGAGTTTGTTTGTCCGGTTCAAAATTTAGCATTAACAAAAAGTGGCCCTTGTTCTTCCGTTGCCAATTTGTCACCTATCCCATTTTCCTTTGTTTCTTATATTTTCCTTTTTCCTCTGTTTATTAAATTTTCCTTTGGGTATGGCTCCTCTGTGGGTACAGGAGGGAGAGGATTTAGTGTAGACCTTTATGTTTTCATTTTTTTGAAGTCAAAGCAATTTGTACAAGTACAAAGATGGATTTCAGCCAATGAAATTTTTTTCATGTTTTTTCTTCTGGGCCTTTTGGACAGGAGGAGGGATCAATTGACACGTGGTGGCAAATAGTTTGTTTGCCACCTACTTCATACCGTTGATCTTAAATCCATCTAGTGGCCAATATGAGATTCTCAATTTTATTTCCTTTTCCTTTTATTTTTCAAGTTTTCTCGTCTAATTACTACTGTACCTCTCTCTTCCCTGAGTACATCACCAACAGATGAATTTAATTCAAAGGTTTAAATTAGGTGTACCTCCTCCGTCTTTGGACAGGATAACTACGGAATGTGAATATACTGATCAATCTAGCTAGCAAATCCTATCTTCATAAATAAAAGGGGAAAACCTATACGAATTCCATATTCGATTTATGTTAGTCTTTTATTTGGAATTATTCCAAGTCTAACCCACGATAATGTTTGACAGGGCTGCTAAGCTGGGAACGAAGTTGGAATGGATGAAGGATTCAGTGAAAACTATAATGGGTCCGATTCCAGCCATCAAATTTGATAAGGAAAGGCAACGCAAGATTTGGTTTAATAGCATGGTGGCTGCTTACACAGGATGGGAATATGCTCGAAATGATTCAGTGAAGGCGGCGGTCACATTTGGAGATGGTAACCCGTTGCCTGCTCATATCATCTATGACTGTCTGAAAATCCTTGACGAGGAAAGTGTTGCCATTCCTTGGCAGAAGGGTGATGTTCTATTACTGGATAATTTGGCCGTTCTTCACTCCAGGCGACCATCCAACTCACCCCGCCGTGTACTAGCTTCACTTTGCAAGTGAAAAAATGTAGAGCTCCCTCTTATGGGCACTTGTTAGTTCCTTGCTTGATTGTATGATGAACCATTACTCTATACCTACATAACAAAAAAGTAAATGTTGTTGTAATATTCCGAATCCTTATCAGACTGACTTGTAATGTAACCTTATATGATTAATAAATGATGTTTTTGTGACAAGTATAGAAAAATTTTGTAAAACTTTAACTAGGAATTCACTATTCATAAAAACGTTAAATCACTTTTTATAAAAACGTAAAGTCAACAATTTCAGCTAATTGGATTAATTAGGAAAGCTAACTATTGAGCAAACTAGTTGCTAACTAGATGGTAAACCAAGTTTAGAGTAACCAAACTAAGTGTGATCCGATTAGGGTGTAGAAAAAGTAGGGATATTTTGGCAATTATGATGGTATGTAATACTTACATACTTGTAAGTATTGATTAGTCACCAAATTGAGTTTTGCTAGCTCTTGGTATGTTGTCAAGCAATGAAATGAGAGATCTGGCTTACTCCCTCCGTCCCATAGTTATAGGCTGATTTTTCATTTTGAGATGTCCCAATATATAGGCTATTTACTATTTATAAAATTTAGTTGGTTCATTGTTTTACTTTTATGCCCTTATAATAAATATTCAACCATTACTCTTTTTTTGAAGAAACAACATTCAATGTCATTATTTTTATCACCACATGTAATGTTGTTGTATTCTCTTTGGTTAAAGTTCTATGGTTATGGACTTTAACACGTCAATCAATGAAGTTGAGAGTTCCAATGTGATAAGTAATGAGTAATTAACTTATTCATTAATTCCATATTAAGGGGTATATGTGGAAAATTTATGTTAAAAATTGCCACTAAATTGATTTTCTTAAACTATGTGCCAGAATAAATCAGCCTATAACTATGGGACGGATGGAGTATTAGTTATTTACCTTAGTGTTTTCAAGCATAAAAAGATGAGATGTGGCTTTTGGGTTGCAAGTGTCAAGCTTGGTAGGTCATTGGCCTTTTCGGTCACTTGTGAATGGCTTAGCTTTTGATCTTGTTGTTCATTTGTTGGAGGTTGAGTTAGATGGCGTTGTTTGCCACTTTGATTGGTTGTTGTGTGATGATCATTATACCCCAAGTCTTGGTTGCTTAGTTGCTTATAAATAAGACCCTCATGTCATGCTAATAACCTTCATTAAATTCTAAAGCAATTCTAAGAGAGAGCATATATAGTAAGATCACATGTATTTGAGAGGTAGAAAATCAAGTTTTGCTTAGTCAAGATAATCGTAGAGCTTGCAACTTCAAGAGACCATACGAAAGACAAAAAATTAGCATAAACATAGAAGATGCTATCATGCAAGTTTTCTAACTCATTCAATTTATGTACTTACGCAAAGTGCAACAATGTATTTTAAAATGTTGAATTTTATTTAATTCTTTCTTTGAATTATGAAGTTAATATATTGTGAAATGATTTATTGAGAAGAGATATTTGTCATTTGATTCGACTTAACTCGAATATTGAGTTATTCCTTTCGGAATAATTGACGATGAGATATTAAATTATTATAATTCTTTATTTGAGTTGAATTTATTGTGTCAACCCAAATTATTTTGGGGTGGAAATTTGTAGGTTAATAACTGAAATGAACAACCCTTATTCATGGGGGAATTTATGATGTGTCGGGTAACCAACTCCTATATTGTTGAAAACGAAAGTTGTTAGTATAGAAGGTGTTATATGCATAACATCTGATAGTATTAGGTTGATCCCTTATAATATCTACATAGAGTTCTAAGTTTTTGTAACTGATGAATGGAGTGTTCTAAGTCTTATGATTGACGAACAGTTATTGGTTTAACAACCCTTAGTTTACTATTATGAACAATTATTGATATCTTTTGTTGCACTATTCATGAGTTCTCTTATGTACTAGACTGCTGAGCTATCTTATGCTCATTCTTGCAAATATGTTTCATTTGCAGTTAAGAAAGTATTACCAGAAGAGACTGACAGTAAAACAGAAAAGTTAAAGAAGAGTAGATAATTGGTCTTCTTTATTTATATAAGAACTTAAAGTTATAATAAATTTGGAGATTTGATTAAAAGAGTTGGGAATTATTATAAAAATGTATAGTGTACTTTACATTTAAGCTAGTAGATGTAGAAATCATTTAATTATGTTAGATTAACAGTATTAACAATGTCTAGAAAGCTATGTCGAAAAAAAAAGAGTTGTATTATTGAGCACTGCTTTAACGGAAAACCCCCTAGCTCTTTCCTGGGAACTGACTGGTTGCTAATATTGAAAGTTTAGATTAGATAAATGGTGATGAAGTTGAGAAGAAGAGTTTAGTGTTTAATTGAAGTAATGAAATACCCGAGAGAAAGTAGGGTTAGAGGAGTTGCATATTTAATGCATTAAAATAAGTTGTAATTTTGATGTCTTTGAGACGTAATCGAAAATTGTAAAATTTACGATACTGGAATAATTAAAAGAGTATGATGTTAAGTTTTTAATTAAACGAGTTTTTACCAAGTATAATATTATCGAATATTAAGAAAAGATGTTGCTATTTCGGGATGAAGGTAAATAATTAATGTGATGTCTGTAATAGACTAGTTAAACCAATAGAATTATTGATAAATTTAATTAATAGATAAAATTATATGGTCAGCACCAGATCAGGTTGAAATTAAGAGATCCGGATTTGGAGCGTGACATATGCTCAATATGTATCAAGACTATCAGTACATAAACTTGTTTAATATGACATTAAGCAAACTGGGGAAATTGTTTATGAGTTGGAGAGACCTTTTCTTTCAAGCACAATGATACCAATAGTCTTTTTTGAAGGCAATATTTAATGATCTGAATAGACCTGACATAAATAAATAAAAACGAAAAGTGCTCCAGATTTCGGCCACCTGATTATAATGATACTTGTTTATGAATTTGGTATTCGATCAAATTACTCAGATTAATATGAATTCAGGACTAGTAGACTACACATGATTACAAATATTTATTTTGACCCAAAAGTAGCATTAGAAAAGTTTCCGGACCTTCACGTATACTAATTAGAGCGAGCAAATATTTTGAAAACTGAGAAAAAGAAGTCATACATACTAACTTATACGACATACAATGCCATGATAATTACAGGAAAGATCGAGGTTTAAAACCGAAGATTAAGCTTATATTCAAACAACTTATTTAATGATAAAAGAATAATATAATGGCTAGCTGCTCCCACCCAGCAAGAGTTGCTTCCCACTCCTCCACTGAAGACAAGATCGAGGATCTGTGAGAGGGATATCAGTGCTTCTTCATCCCTGGCCGCAAAATGCATGGGATCATCCTCAACATATCGTTTTGCCAGCAAGCATGGCCACCTATGGAACAATTTAAATATATCGACGACGGGTAGAAATTAACCGGCCGGCCAAGAGGTAAGTTACAGACACATATAAAACAACTAGAATTTCCAGTCTCCGGCATCATGGGAAGTGATTTTGTCACCAGAAACCAACAATTAGGAGTAGAATTTAAGTCTGCATGCAGTGGAAATTAATATATAATATATATACCAACAAGCTAGCTAGCTAGGCATGCAATGAATGACAACCACGTACAGCCCCTCTCCCTACGCAGCTCACGTGAATATAACTTTCAGTCCGGGCTAGAAAACAAATTAAACTATATTTTACCTTGAAAAGGCAGTCATGATGGGGATACAAATCCATCAGGTTAGGATCAATATGGTCTTTCAAGCTCGACATGCATGCTCATGCTCATGCTCATGGAGTCGGCCGGGTGATTTCCGAAGAGCTGCAGCCATCTGCAATTTTACAAGCACTAGTAGCTATATATACAACAATCATTTTAATCAGATGCAACTGTTTTGCTGCAAGGAAAAAAGTTGCAGTCCAAAAACTATCTTGGCATCTGGAATCAATAGTCATGAAGCAACTTTTTCTCTATTTCCGGCTAGCTAGTCAATAGTAGTCATGGCAAAAAATATTGATAGAAAAGTAAGCCAACACACGCTCGTGGTGTTCTTAATATATTTTTTTAATGATTTCCTGCAAACTGAATAAACTACTCTTTATTAGCCTTAAATGTGATAATTTTAACAAAATGCTTCGGGTCTTTTGAATTTAATTTAATATATTTTAAAATTTAAAATCATTATGATTTATTAACAATTCTGAACTTTTTTATTTTTTTACAATTAGTATTTTTTTAATAGTTACAAAATGACAATATTTAATATTTCATTACCTAAAATTTATATTAAATTTAAATATTTATTAAATTAACCTTTAAAATTAATAATAATTTTATACTTTAAAACAGAAGGTTGAGAATAAATTATATAAGGATCGCAGGTAAAATTATTACTTTATACTATTAAATAGCAATATATTATGTAGATAATTTAAGAAATTCTCAATACTAGTTAATCAATTAATTAAATAATTTTATTATGATAAATAAGAATTACACAATTTATCATGATATTTTTTCTTCTTAAATTAGATATATAGTATGTTGTTATTGAATTGAATATTATAAAAGAAAATGATATACGTATAGATAAATATTTTATGGAATTGAAGTCTGACTAACGTATATTTATCGAAATTAAATTGCGATCAACGTGAAAAAATATATAATAAATTAAAATAAAACTTTTCTTAATTTATATGCATCATAAATCGCAACATCGTATTAAAATTATTGATTTACTTTGACGGTAATGCTAGTATAATTTATTATCATCATAGTTATTATTTTGCCATAAGATGAAAGGACCTACAGCAAAACCATAATTGACATGGGCATCTTCCCCTTTCTTTCTCGCTGAATCTGGACGCATCTACTGTTAAAAGGGATGGCCAAATAAAACCTTGAGACCCCATCCAAAGGCCCAACCCAATAATGTCGACATCACTTTTCATAAGATATTTATGCTACAAGAAGAGGAGAGATAAATGTATGAAATGAGGTAACTGAATACTAATCCAAATTAAAACGGACATGGCAGCTGAAAGCTTGTTTACAGAAGTTAGGATACCTCAACAAAAATCCATCAACATTAATGGACATGGAGGAGGAGGAGGAGGAGGAGGAGGAGAAGATATCTTCTTCCCCACAGTCATTTCCCCATTTCCCAATATAAACCCTTCTCTCGTCGCACTCACAGAAGCTATAAAAGCACAACGTCATGATGATAAGCCATGGATACACCCTCTTCTCCATCAAACCGGGGCTATTCTCTTCAGAGGCTTCCCCCTCACATCTGCTTCTGACTTCAACCTCTTTGTTGAAGCCTTTGGCTTTCTTGAATTGCCCTATGTTGGTGGCGTCGCCCCTCGGACCAACGTTGTTGGTCGGGTTTTCACTGCAAATGAGTCCCCTCCTGAACAGAAAATTCCTTTTCATCACGAAATGGCTCACGTATTCCTGCTACTTACTTTCTCTCTACCATCATCTTTAGATCAAATCTAAATTCACTGGGGTTACTTTTTCTGATTAGTTCATTTAATAAACGCTTTTACAGGTTCCCGAGTTCCCATCCAAATTGTTTTTCTTTTGCGTAGAAGAACCAGGAAGTGGAGGAGAAACTCCTATAGTTCTTAGCCATATCATTTATGAGAGGATGAAGGGGAAGTACCCAGAGTTTGTTGAAATGTTGGAAGAGCATGGATTGATTTACACAAGAGTGCTGGGGGAAGAGGATGATCCTTCGTCCCCAATTGGCCGCGGGTGGAAGTCCACATTTTTGACCAAAGACAAGAGCATAGCTGAGGAAAGGTTTGTAGTTTTAACCTTATTCAGCACTATAATTATTTGTCTACCATTTAAACTCATCATAGTTCCTGTTCTTCATGAACATTTGACTGCAGTTTCACTCATCATGAGCTGCCCTTTAATATAATTTTTTTGGATAAGGAACTGTCTTTAATATGTGGAAAAGAGTAGGGATCAAGTGGGATCTCACCCATTGATTACTTTGGACCTTCCAGCAAATTGAAAATGATCCACTTAATTGAGGTTTAGCATGTTTATGGTGATCATATAGGGCAAAGAATGGAAGTGTTGCCTCAGTTTCACAGAATTGTAGCTGCCAGAGTTTGTTTGTCCGGTTCAAAATTTAGCATTAACAAAAATTGGCCCTTGTTCTTCCGTTGCCAATTTGTCACCTATCCCATTTTCCTTTGTTTATTAAAATTTCCTTTGGGTATGGCTCCTCTGTGGGTACAGGAGGGAGAGGATATAGTGAAGGCCTTTAAGTTTTCGTTTTGTTGAAGTCAAAACAATTTGTACAAAGATGGATTTCAGCAAATGAAATTTTGTTCATGTTTTTTCTTCTGGGCCTTTTGGACAGGAGGAGGGAACAACTGACACACTTGGTGGCAAATAGTTTGTTTGCCACCTACTTCATACCACTGATCTTTAATCCATCTAGTGGCCAATATGAGATTCTCAATTTTATTTACTTTTCCTCTTTTTTTTCTTCAAGTTTTCTCGCCTAATTACTACTGTACCTCTTTCTTCCCTGAGTACAACACAACAAGTATCATCGCCAACAGATGAATTTAATTCAATGGTTTAAATTTGGTGCACCTCCTCCATCTTTGGACAGGATAACAACAGAATGTGAGTTTACTGGCTATCAAATCCTATCTTCATTAATAAAGGGGAAAACCTATACGAATTCCATATTCGATTTATGTTAGTCTTTTATTTGGAAATTATTCCAAGTCTAACCCACGATAATGTTTGACAGGGCTGCTAAGCTGGGAACGAAGTTGGAATGGATGAAGGATTCAGTGAAAACTATAATGGGTCCAATTCCAGCCATCAAATTTGATAAGGAAAGGAAACGCAATATTTGGTTCAATAGCATGGTGGCTGCATACACAGGATGGGAAGATGCTCGAAATGATCCAGTTAAGGCGGTCACATTTGGAGATGGAAACCCGTTGCCGGCTCATATCATCCATGACTGTCTGAAAATCCTTGACGAGGAAAGTGTTGCCATTCCTTGGCAGAAGGGTGATGTTCTACTACTGGATAATTTGGCCGTTCTTCACTCCAGGCGACCATTCAACCCACCCCGCCGTGTACTTGCTTCACTTTGCAAGTGAAAAAAGGTAGCTTCCTTTTATGGACACTTGCTACTTCCTTGATTGTATGATGAACCATTACTCTAAACCTACAAAACAAAAAAGTAAATGATGCTCAATGTGTATCAAGACTTTCAGTACATAAACTTGTTTAATATGACATTAAGCAAACTCGGGCAGGAAATTGTTATGAAGTTGGAGAGAGCTTTTCTTTAAACACAATGATACCCATCGTCTTTTTGAAGGCAATATGTAATGATCTGAGTAGACCTGGCATAAATAAATAAACGAAAAGTGCTCCAGATTTCCGCCACCTGATTATCATAATACTTGTTTATGAATTTGGTATTCAATTTACTCAGATTAGTATGAATTTAGGACTAGTAGACTACACATGATATCAATTTGTCAAGACAGGTTATACTATAGACAATGCCATGATAATTACAGGCAAGAGGTTTAAAACCAAAGAAGCTTATTCAAACAACTTGTTTAATGATAAAAAGAATATAAGGAACAAAAGCCGCAATCAGCTCCATTGTTGCATTTTGCATAAAGCGCAACTCTCACATAAAGAAGTCAGAAAAGAATATCTCACTCAATATTCACATACAGAAGTCAGAAAAGAATACCTCACCCAATAAAGGAAAGCTGAAAAAGGAAAAGAAAAGAAAGAGAAGAACATATGTTATGTATAATGCAACCATTAGTACAACTGCAGTGGTCTATCTGAGCTTCTATACACAAAACACTATGGAGATACAGACAAGGTGCCAGAACTTCAAAATACTGGAATTCGATAACTTGCTCTGTTAACTATCTTCCTTGAACAAGGCCACTGAATATTTGGCTGTTCCCAGTAAGAGTTGCTTCCCACTCCACTGAAGACAAGAGGATCTGTGAGAGGGATATCACTGCTTGCTTCATATCTGGACGCAAAATGGGACCATCCTCAACACATTGTTTTGCCAGCATGGCCACCTATGGATCAATTTAAATCCACGGTTAGAAACCAAGAGGTAAGTTACAGACGCATATAAAACAACTAGAATTTCCGGTATCTGGCATCATGGAAGTGATTTTCTCTTAACTACAATGTAAACGAAATACAATTAACCAGTTATGCCATGAAACCAGAAACCAATAATTAGAAGTAGAATATGAGTCTGCAGTGGAAATAAGCTTAATAATTAGTTATTATACTTTCATCTTTATCTTTCCAAAAGAAACTTAAAACATACCAACAAGACAATGACAACCACATCCCCTCTCCCTGCGCAGCTCATGTGCATAACTTTCAGAGCTAGAAAACAAACTATAGTTTACCTTGAAAAGGCAGTCATGGGGATACAAATCCATCAGGTTAGGATCAGTATGGTCTTTCACGCTCGACATGCTCATGGAGTCGGGTGATTTCCGAAGAGCTGCAAGCATCTGCAATTTTACAAGCATTAGGGGATGCACTGTACAATAATCATTTTAGATGTAAATGTTTTGCTGCCAGGGAAAAAGTTGCAGTCCAAAAACTTGGCATCTGAAAAGAGAAGTGCAGAATCAATAGTCATGATGCAATTTTTTCTCTATTTGCAGCTAGTCATAGCAAAAATGAACTAAAAAATTCAAGTATAGGAAACTGCACACGAGATTGAAATACACGAAGGACGTGCATCATAATCATTGAACCATCTATACCAATATAAAATAAAGAATCGATATCAATAAAAGTGAGACTGTTGGTTTAAACTATCTGAGATGGTCATTGCTTGCTTAAGTTGTCCATCTACTGGGGGAAAAAAAGGGAGCATGAATATGATAAATCATGTAAACTTTGGACCAACATAATAAGAAAGACGATAGTTCCAGTCCAGATCCAGATCCAGTGTTCTTCAAAGAAAAAGTACTGGGGGAAATCAGTTACATGTATGACTATTTCCATTATTCTGGCAGAATTGTAAACTGCCTACTAAAAATTTCAAGTAGCAGGCTTACAATGGATGCTAGGGACTGTCTTTCAGGATTTTTCATCACAATGCCTTCAGTTCGTGTAATGGCCTCCTTCCCTGATATAAGCTCAAAGAGAACAACCCCAAACGCATATACATCACTTTTACTTGTGGCCAGGCCATCCCTCAAATATCTACAAGATGAGTGAAGCAAACAAAATTAGTTCAAGACTGATTGAAGTATGTGGTTGCTAATTGAGGAATATCCAGTTACACACTCACTCTGGAGCCAGGTAACCAAAAGTTCCAACAACTATTGTTACTGATTCGTCTCCGTCGTTAGCTCTTCCAACAAGTTTTGCCATCCCAAAATCTGAAATCTATATATTCAACAATTTGTAAACATCCAAAAAAGTTGATCAGATGTTATAATTGAGCATATGCACAGTATATTAACTGGGCAGAATAAGAGAGAACCTTTGCCCTAAATGCACCATCGAGTAAGATGTTGCTCGTCTTAATATCACGATGCACATAGTGAGGCTTAGTGTGCTCATGTATATACTCTAGACCTCTCGCAACATCAAGTGCAATTTGAAGTCTCATGATCCAAGAGAGCGATGTATGACCTACCCAAAAACCAAGACGAGTTATTTGCATATTTAGATATTCTGACTGAAATTCACATGGCTAAAACATCAGATATTATGATGTCTTAACACCAAAATTTTTGCACGCACACTTGACAACAGTAACATACAGGTATTGTAAAGAGAAGAGTACACACTATTCTAAGAAACTTAAATAGAAAATATCCCCAAAACAAGCCTTTAAACTATGCATAGTGTTGCTTTGACAATAATGGTGCAGTTGCAGAGCTACAACTGATGCACCAAGTCAGACCGTAAAGCAAATTAAACTCAAAAAATTGGTCACATCTGGCCAGCTCATGTTGAATGCCTTTCTGACCCTACATAAATGTATTATATAAATGTAAAGATACTCGAAGCTTTGATAGCTTGACCTGCTCATGAGCTACAAAGCCAATAATTTTTTATTTTTTTAAAATACTTGGTTACTGATTTCTTACACAAACTAATTGTCCGTGACATGATAGAATTTCCATCTTCTTCTCATATTTAAAAAATAAAAAATAAAAAATAAAAATTTTGGACCCAAGATAACTAATTTTAAAGATATAATCTGGATGACATGATTTCTTGGCTTACGTTTACTAGAGAAAGAAAGTCCAAAATTAAGAGTCCATCGTGCTTTAAACTGCTATCTCAGGTACATTGAAAAACATTTATGGTAAATGAGAACCATAGAATAAACCATAGCGGTTGCTGCACCAAGTATAAATTTCTCTATTTTATACGAGTACGTTAAAAAACTTGTTGAAGAATTTTTAATCACAACTTTATGAAAGCTTAATTTTGCCTTTTTGTTTGATCAGAAATGACTACTTTTCTAAACTCAGATAGCAATAACTGAACTTGATCACACAAAACAAATACTTGCTGACAATACATAACCTTGGAACTTACCCTTGTTCTGAGGATCATGCAAGTGGCTTCTCAAAGAACCCTTTTGCGCATATTCATAAATTAGGAAGAGTTCATCAACACTAGCAGCATAACCAATCAATTCTACCTTGACAAATTAAGTCAAAAATAGATTTCGAATCTTTAGAATGTTGAACACAGCAGCTATAAGCTTAAATAAAAAACAGTGACAGCTGTAATTATAAATTGCAAAATGCATTACCAAATTTGTATGATGAACCTTGCACAGAACTTTCATCTCTAACATAAATTCCTTAGTTTTTGTCGCAGTCATTCTTTTGATTGCAACTTCCTGAAAAAATCCACAATTATGCCCCACTATTGGTGTGATGGGTAAAATATCTTCACATAGAAGATAGATAATTGGTAGCAACTAAGTACCAGCTTCAAACCTGATCTCGAAGCAGGCCATAAAACACAGAGCCATATGTTCCATGCCCAAGAAGATTGGAATCAGAGAAGCCATCAGTAGAAGACAGAATATCTTCATATGTGAAAATCACGGGCTTCTCCATGTCAAAGACATCATTTCCTATAACTGCAAGAAATTTGTAAAGTACAGGATATCATACTCGCTTACCTAAAAGAAATATAGAATCACCATTTCAATACAAGAGAACTGCTGATAATAGATGAATCATAAAAATGAGGTAATTAGATTATGACACAAAAACAAGCCTTAGAAATCCAAGAAAACATACAATTGCTTTCTTTTATTTTCTTTTTATCCTTTGTGCAAACAAAACATTAAGTCAGGCAGAAATTCTAAGTGATCTGTTGATAGGCCATAAAATTCTTGCCAACAGTAAGCACTAACCATATGAGAGAATCCAATCCAATTACCAATTTAAGACTTTTATGTATGGACTATGAAGGAAGAGGGCCTTTTATGTACGGAGGAAGAGGATTGGGAGGGGGGGTAAGAATAGTCTATAATAGTCGTACCCCCACCCCATTACTTCTCTTATGAACCAAATAAATATATGAAAGAAATTCTACCGCCATGGACAGCAGGAATAGTCTTCTCTCACATATTCTTACATAATTTCTCCCCTCTTCTGACATAGTTGCGTACTTATGAATTAAGCGTTACTTGATTTGATGCGTAAAAATGGTACAAATTTCTTTGTTTAGAATATGCAATGTTTAGTTCTACATGATAATTGAAAATAGCAATCTAGAATCTAGTAGATTAGAAACCAAACCTTTAGGGATGTTTATATTCCGATCACTAGATTCCCCATTAGATTGCTTTAAATTTCCAGGTTTGGACCATATATACCTCCCTGAACCACAAAAGAAACTTTTGTTCCGAAGAATATGGAACTTATGAGAAATCTTCTCGTCATGATCTATTGCATGGCTTCCTAGACCTTCTATGAAGCATCTTGACGACCTTAAGGAAACAAAAAGCAGTACCACTACAATGATTAGAGCCAGTCCAACCCCCAAACTCCCTATTATCCATCCATATGGCACATGAGCCTTGTGATGTTCCACAATCACTGCAAACCAAAGAGGATTTCGTTAAATTCCCTACAATGAAATAGGAGGCCATTTTATTTATAACTTTTTTGATGCCTGTGGAACCAGCAACCACTACCCTTAGGTGTGCTCTGGATAAACCACTATGTGCATGCAATATGTAGACAGCATATCAAAACGACACAATAACGTACTAATACCAAGATTAAACTGTAAACATGAATCAGGTCCTCCATATTCATTTTTTCACTAATTTTTTATCAACCTATAGTAGTTTATATTTCAAAGTTGTTGCGTGTCACTTGTCTTAACTTCTCTCAACAACCGTGACAAAACAGAAAGATATACTTTGAAGAATCAAATTTCATTGGTTTGAAGTAAATAGTACATCAAGAATAAAGTACAGGTTAGAGTTCACGATTTCAGCAGAATGGTTTTGCTACTTCTTTACTTAATGTATAAGCCTTCAGTACCTGAAATGTTGTCCTCTGTTGGTGCTGGGATTGGAGCTGGAGGAATGTCATTCTCTAAAGGATAAGGTTCACCAGGAACTATAAAAAAAGGATAAATAAATTAGGGAAGTCCGCCAGAAAAAGAGGATAGCACTATAAATATTTTCACATGAGAGACCTACCTATTGCATTCAGAAAAAATAGCAACATATAAAAGTAATATTGAGAAAATATTCATTTACAACATATTGTTTCGTTTTTACAACTTAAATTGCAAATTGAGTTATTATTTAGTCAAACAAATGGATGTATCGTTACCTTGATAACAGATA
Organism: Panax quinquefolius; assembly: GCA_020205615.1. Lineage (NCBI taxonomy): Eukaryota > Viridiplantae > Streptophyta > Magnoliopsida > Apiales > Araliaceae > Panax > Panax quinquefolius. Next base: position 3,166,806 of record CM035169.1, on the reverse strand, counting down.
GCATAAAGAGAAACATATGACAACATACCTTTATGATGATACAAAGCACTTCTGTCATAGCTATTACTATTTGCTGTTTCTATCCCTATCATTGTGACAGCTCTTATGAAATAGTTTTGCATCCTTGGGAACATTTATAACCCTAAACCAGATATTGATCCCACTCAATGGGGTGTGCTTTAAAGAATTGTAGTGTAAACCAGATAATTAGGTCCTCAGACCTAGAAGGTAGGTTTTTGGTAATATTAGATCACTCAAGTGCTCATTGTAGGCTATTCTCAAGACATCAAGTACTTATATACCGTAAAATGGCATCCTCTAGATAGCCGCACAATGATGTCAAAGCCAAACAAACACATCAGAATCACTCAATTGCTCTTTGTAGCCTATTCTTGGAACAAGTGCTTTAGATACTGTCAACGTGTATATAATATGGATTTAGTTTAGTAATTTTCCATTGCATCGGATGTTCTTGAGATTTGCATATCTTGTTAATTGCCCTGGTCCTTCATATCCAGGCTTCTTGGTGGTATGTGCTCAACTAAGACGGAATGTGTTTATATGAACAAGCCAACCTAGTTTTTTCCCTTTAGATTTCAGAAATTTGTGTCTAAATTAATTCAGTACACATGAAATTTCCAACAAATTAAATTTCTTACAAGTCTAAAACTCTTCATCCTTATTGACAACAAGAAGTGAAACACTACATAAATTACAAAATTCTCCAGAGTTTGATATTGGAACTGACACACTCCTTCCCATTAAATATATTCCACCAAGAAAAAGTAAATAGAACCACAAAAACACAGTGCTAGAAAGCCTGAAAATCTTATTGAAATCTTTACAGAGCTTTAGGACCCAAGCTAAGACTATCCCAAGCTCAATTCCGTGGTCCGAATTATCCACAACAATAAAAGATAATATTATGATTATTAATAATAAAATAATAATAATTTTGGTCTGAAGTATTGATACATATTAATTTAGAGTCCTGGCATTTATTGTTGTCACTTGCGACCCTTTTTGTTTTCTTTTCTTTTTTGTAATTTCATCCTTACATATTAGTTCCAAAGTTAATTACATAAGCAAATCCAATATCACTGTGTTCTGGGAGACCAAGCTCGACCAAACTCCAATTCATCAAAATAGCAAATTAGCAGTAGTTTAGTTGGCATTTTTATTTGCTTGCTCATTTGCATGTTGTATTTGTATGAAACTAAGAGCACAAGTCAACCCATACTCTATAGCCAGTCGGTACAAATCAGCATAATAATACTTGATATTTACTAGGTAATTTGGGATGAAACTAAGGACATAAACAGTCCAAGACTATTTTCCCACTAAAGACTTCCTAAAACCAAAAAAGCTACTCCATCCGTTCCTTAATATAGAGGTCGTTTTAGACATGTGCACAAGAATTAAAGAAATGGTTGAAAAGCATTAACTATAGTATCAATTGTCTATAATACCCTTCGCCTCACTTATCTCATAAATATGGATCAAAAGATTAGTTAGAGTAATAAGGGCAATTTGGGAAAAATAGTAATTAATTCTCCTAGATAACTACAAACGACAAATAATTAGGAATATAAAAAAAATTCTAAAACTACCTACATATAGGAACGGAGGGACTGTTAATTTCACATAAATGTGTTGACAAAATTATGATATTGCGGCACTCAATTTCATGTTCACCAATAATCAAACGCAATGAACTCTTCACCAAATTAGAGTTGAACACGCAAACCCAATAGCCCTTTTAACCAAAATCGAGAATACTAGTCAAAAAATAATTACTAACAATTTCCATACCCAAAGAAAACAAATGTATACCTGAATTGAGAGGAATATAATACAATGCACCAACAGTAACATTATGAGGATCATAAATCCCATTCGCCGTCTCAATACTATCCATACTAACTCCAAACCTACTCGCCAACGATTGAACGCTATCCCCATCTCTCATCACATAAGCCATTAAATAATTCCACAACCCAGTCGAACACCCACACAACAAGTGGAACGACACGACGGAGCCCATTCTCGCTGCCCGCGTACTGTTGGAGAAAAGGGCCAATCCATGATAGGCATCAATCACCATATTATATACAGATCCCCCATTTTGTCTCGTTGTATATGTGGTGTTTGTTAAGTACTTGTTTACATTGGAAGCACAAGAACAGTTCTTCTTAATAAAAACGTAGTCCTGACCGTTGCCTTGGGCGTATATGTCTTGTGGTAATACATCGAACATGCTTTGGATAACGGCAAGGGTTTGGGTTGGGTTGGGTTTGAAGGCTAAAAATGATGTGCAGACGCGAGTTGCTTCCGTACAATTTAATGGTGTTGGGTATGAGAAACAGAGTGGTAGCAGGGTCAGTAGAATTGAAATGAAGAGGTTTTGATGTATGGATTCCATTGTGGATTAGAGAGAGTGGGGGGACTGAACATAATTTGGAGAAAGCTATGGAGAACTAGAAGGATTTGAGACTTTAGAGGCGGCTTAGTTTAAGTAATTAATAGGTGGATGCGGAAAGGAGTTACTTGATACTACATTTGAAGAGAGAGAGAGAGAGAGAGAGAGAGAGAGATGAGGAGGAAGAGGAAGAAGACAGTAAGAAGACTCGCATGTGATGTGACGGGCAGAGGAATGTAGTGAGCGTAAACCATACCCATTTCTTTTGCTGTAGTATCTCACTCGCATCGCACGTGACTGCTTTATTTATTTTGAGATTTTCAGAAACTCCTTCGATATGAATATATGATGACAAAACTGCCCTTCCTTCATACTACAATGCTGCTCGGGGCCTGCCTTGAGTTTTTCAGGGCCTAAATCGGAAAAAAAAAATTGGGCCCTTTGCGAATTGCTATTAAGATAATTATAAAAAAAAGATTCTTTATATAAGTATACAACAAATAAAAAATAATTACAAGAAAAGTGCATTAATCAAATAATGACAAAAAGAGAACCCATATTACAAAAATAGTACAATTCACATTAATAAGAAAACCTAAAATCAAGGACAAATAACTGTCATAATTAATAATTCAAATTCAAATATTTGGATCTAACACAAAAATAAATTCAAATTCAAAATAATAATTCAAATTTAAACATTCAAATTCAAATCTTCATCTCCCTCACATGCACTTTGAAAATAATAAATCACCGCTACACCTCACATACTCACCCACTTCACACCGTCATGAATCTCCGTTGTCCAAAAACGCCAATGAGAATAAAAAGAAGATTCGCCCTACAAAAAGTATAAAAATAAAAAGATGTAACTTTTAATGTTCTGAATTTTTTTTATAACTATTTTGTTACTCATAAATAATAAAATGGTTACCTTTGTATGAATGGTTGGCTACTAATTGTATCACATTCAAACGAAATTGGTAACTTAATAAAATTGAATTGGTTACCTTGGTCTGAAGGTTTGGCTACCAAGTGCACTATGAAAAAAGTGCAGGGGTAGATGTGAATTAGTTACTTTGGTATGAAGATTTTGTTACCTTGGTATGAAGGTTTGCTTACCTTGATCTGAAGGTTTGGTAATCAACTGTACAAAGAAAAAGTTTAAAGTGTGGAGGTTGATTGATTACTTTGATATGACAGTTTGGTTACCTTGGTATGAAGGTTTGATTACTATCATCCAGAAAGCCCAGAATTTCTCTAGACAACATTCCAATACCCTTCGCCATGCGTAACCGTCCATTAACTGCTAAATCTTTCATTTCACAGCCTTTAGAGATTTTTGCTCTTTCTTTAAGATTTCATGCCATTACTGCAGCTACTGTATACGCCTCCATTTTCTCTCTCCAACTCTCATATTCTGAATCCACGTCATCACCACAGGCAGAATCAGCTACCCCCTTCCTCTTCCAATGCCTAAACCTTATCAAAATAACACAAGGATTAACAACAGAACCAATCACAAATCTAGAAAATCCAACTTTTCGATTATTAGTTCCGAAATAGAAAAATCAAAGCATGAATATGTGAACCAATACTGAGGCTACTGTTGTGATCGATGCCGGAGCAACAGACAATCTCCGACGAATTCTACGTCTTCTATAAATACTTTTTTATCGTCATTATACGCCTGTGATGTTATATTGTTAATACAGTCGCTTAGGTTAGATTTGGGGTGTAAATAGATGGAATTCTAATTGAATACTAATTCCCTAAATTAAGGAATCCTAATTGTACTAACATTGTAAATAAATATGGAAGTGTATTAGTTGTGTAAAAGTTTTATGAGGGCATTATTGTTGTAATTTTTTTTAAAAATATAATAGAATATGTAATTCACCCTAAAAAAACTAAGAACTCTGTAAGACCCCAGTTTTTATAAATAAAGATGAATTTTCTATAAATATTATTTTTGAATATTATGGAATAAATTTGATATAATGTTATAGTTGTGGGTAATATTTATAAATTTTACAAAGTAAGCAAATTGTTATAAAATATTAGTTTGGTTCGGGAATATTCTTTTTGTCGGGGAATATTAAATGCACGACTCAATCATTAGTGGACCCCATTAACGGAAGTATTGTCGTAGTTAAGAAAAGCGACAAAATTATTTTCTATAAAAAAAACTACGGCAGAGGTATTCTGCAAAAAACCGCTTGAACTACCCAGTAGTAAAAAAACGATGTCTGGCGTAGTTGTATAAGAGCACCGATATTGATTATTGATGCTTTACGTGAGAAGTCACTTCAAATATACGATTAATTATTCTACGATAATTCTTGCATCATATCTCTTATATTATTGATTCAATTATTGTCACATTATCATACAGTATTAATATGTTATAGTATTAAATTATTAATTGAGACGACAAGTTATAAATGATTAATAATTGTTGAAAGATTAAATATGTGTTGATTAAAAATAAAATAATTTATGGTAATATTTATTCAATCCTTGACGTATATAAAGTACATTATGAGACGTTTGTGGTAAGTTTGATTATTTTATGGGGGTCCCATATGTCATCATTTAAGAGTCCTTCAAATCGATAGTAATTACCTTTGTGAATAGTAATTACCTTCGTCGATAGTAATTACCTTTGTGAATAGTAATTATCTTTGTGAATTATAATTACCTTCGTCGATAAAGTATTTACCTTCGTCGATAAGTAATTACCTTTGTGAATAGTAATTACCTTTGTGAATAGTAATTACCTTTGTGAATAAGTAATTACCTTCGTCGATAGTAATTACCTTTGTGAATAAGTAATTACCTTCGTCGATAGTATTTACCTTCGTCAATAGTAATTACCTTCTTCATAGTAATTACATTCGTCGAATAGTAATTACCTTCGTCAATAGTAATTACCCTTAAGTAAATAGTAGTTGTCCTTTGATATTACCAAGAGTTAAGCTTTCTTCTTGATTGTTCCAAGGTTAATTACCCTTCATGAAATAGTAGTTGTCTCTTCAATATTACCAAGAGTCATTTTGACCCTTCGTTAAGACCAAGAGTCACCCTCGGTTTTTCTATAAATAGAAAATTCATTCTTTCATTATTTCTTACTAATTCAATTTGAAACTCTAGAGAGAGAAACTATAGAGAGAAAGAAGAAGAAAAGTATTTTCTTCTTCACTTTTCCAATATTCACTTTCTAAGGTAGGGAATATTATTTGTTGTACTAAGTAAGGGGTGTTATTTTTTTATTCATGAAGAAACTTACATTAATCCATTCTTTATTATTACATTGGAATAACTTTGTAAAAGTGGCATACCATACCTATACATGACCACATTATATATAATAATACCTATATTTGGTGAAATCCTTATATTATTTCATTCTTATTTATTACATTGGAATAACTTTGTATATCTGAATCCCTATACTTGGTGACATTTTCTATTATTTTATTATTAGTTAGAACATCCTGTATTCATTTTTTCTGTAGGACTGGTTCCGCTCTTTATTATTCTCGTCTTTATTATTCTATTGAAATATCCTGTCGTGTGTTTTACACCTGACCGGTTCCGCTTTTTATTATTCGAATTTATTATTACATTTGGAATAACTTTTGTATGCTGAAGTACTGCATGCATGGTGATTTCTTTTTGTTATTTCATTCGCTATTATACTCAATTGGTTAAAATTTTGACTTTTATACTCCATGAATTTAGTGGAATATCCTTGATATTTCAAGGCTTCATCCAATATTTTCATGAAAATATTTTACGAGCATTCTTGAATTTTACTCTCAAAAAAGATATCATGTTGACAAATTGGGCGTTATTAGTTCTGAATAAATTAATTCGTGAACTTGTTTTATTGAATTATTATGTCATTGTCATCATCCTCATGTTATATTATGTTATCTTTGGCTTACGAGCATAGATGAACTTAGTATGATTATAACCGAGGATCATTCGGTATAATCATGGCTTGATATAAAGGATGTGACAAAAGTCCTCGGTGGCACAGTAATGCGGTGATGGATAGTTTTTGGTATGATTATGACCGAGGGGTGATTTGGTATAGTCATGACCATTGATAATTTGATGAAAATCCTTGGCCAGTGAATACGGGGATGATTAGATATTGTGGTTTATTCATTAAACCGAGTCTTAGTGATAAAAATTGATGAAAACCTTTTAAAACCTAAAAGATAGTAGACTTTATTTTCTACTGACTCTTTTAATGGATTACGTATTCCATGCAGCTTAAACCGGTTTGTCTATTGTATTTTATCGGTTTAACATTGTTGAAGACTATTGATAATTTATTCTGCATTATCTTAGTTATAATATTTCTTCTTTGGGTTAGTTGAGCTCACCCTTTCTTTCACTTTTTCTCTTGAGAAATGAGAATATAGGCGGGACGAGTCGGGGAAAAGAGTGATGGTCCCGAAGATAGCATTAGTAGTCCTCACTATTACATTAAATAGTGTGACAATAAATGTAATGAGGACTCCTTGAGTATGGATATTGTCTAAATGACAATATTCCTATTAGAACTCTCGGTTTATGTATTGTCGTATGTTACACGGCAGATGTATAATTAAGTTTGTATTTGTATTTTATACCATGTAAGTGGCGACCCAAGATGGGTGACGTATACCTAATTTTGGGGGCGTCATGGTTGGTATCGAGCTTAGGGATATGATCCTGGCTAAGATCTTGAGATAAGAACTAGGAGGGAGGAGGCACGGGAATTCCTTCGCTAGTATGACCTACCTAAGTTTATTTGTTATTTAATTGGTCGGTCGAGTATAGGGATAATATTTGATATATTAATTAACCCTTGTGTTGTGGCGGTGTTTGGAAATGGCGGTGAAAATATTCACAATGGAGTGAATGTGACCGTTGTGACACCTTTAATCACTAATCGTTTAATGCAAATTGTCGAGACGAGGAACAAATTAGAGATATCCACGTAGTAAATGAAGAACTAATTGTTGCACCTTAGAGCTAGTTGCGAGGTAGCGGTGAGAGTGAGGAAAAAGAGGAAGAAGAGGAACCCGAGGAGAATTGGTTAGAAGAAGTTTATGATCAAAACTTAGAATTACAAAATCGTGTTCGTGAGCTAGAAGAATGTTGAAGAAGAATCCAAAGCGATTAAGTGGAACAAAGGGATACAACAATTCAAAATTGGGTTACGATATGTGATGCTCGAACAAAATCACGCTTTGGCGGGGTGTAAGATATTAAAGTTGGAATCGAGAATTTAAAAATCAAAGATCACCGAAAGAAGAAACAAGCGAGCGAAGGAGAATAGACGATGCATGGGTAAAAGGCGCACTGCGCATTGATAGTGTAGAAAAAAGCGTCCGATCCAATAAAGCCAAAATAGATGAAATGGATTTTGCTTTTTGAATGACAATTAGGAGAACCAACATCAATTCGAATTACCACAATATGCATAGCGGTCAACCCAAATTCGATATGGATCGAGAATAATGATTCAAATCATGGATCGAGAATGTGAAGAAGCACTTAAGGGTGGAATGTACCTATAGTAAAGTCAAACTTCGGTAATTTAAGCGAGGCGTTTAATCGAAAACCCGAACGAAGTTATTACTAGTAAATTAGTTATAAATTATTGCAAAGTCTATACTTTATTCAATACAAGTTCTACCCACTCTTTTATTCTACCTAGTTGTGTTCAATGTTTAAATTTGACTCCGGAAAAATTAGACTTTGATTTATCTATTGAAACTTCGTTGGGAGAAACCTTCGTTACCTCCACTTTGCTTATTAATCTTGTTGTTTCAAATAAACACTTTCACGTTACTCGTCGATTTTATCTCTTTGAAAATACTTGCCTTTGAGGTAATTTTTTGAAAACGATTGATTAACTACTCATTATTCTTTTTGTAAGGTTGTTTGCTTTCATATTCTAACCAACCTTTGTTATACGAATTCAAAGTAACCAAACCCTAAAGTTAATCAACACATTATATCAAGCCATAAGTAAAGAGCCCGATCCTTTCGTTGTTGACTTCCTTGTGTGGAATGCACCGGCCGACTTTACTGTAGGCGACGTCTTGAATGACGATGACAAGTTGATAGGTATCATTGTGACGTCTTATCTAGGTTTAAAGGATAGAAGTCACAGTTGGTATCAATGTAACGTCTTATCAAGTCTTGGATAAGAATAGCGATTTTGAATGATATTTCTATCATTAATAAATTTCTTGACGTATTCTTTAAGATTTCCTAGCCTACCCTAGGCGTGACATCGAATTTTGTATCGACCCCAAAGATAAAAAACCCATTTCTTAAACCCTCAAATATTTCTTCAACTAAAAGGATCATTTACGAGGATTATGATGAAAGTCATAATAAAAGCATTGGACTAATGAAAATCATGGGTATATGAAGTATTAGTAAGTGTTATGATGAGTTATGTTGGTTATTATGTGAAAACATGAAAGTTTCTTAGAAATCACAAAGGGTTGAAAAATCGATTTTGGTAAAAACGTAACATGAAATTCAATTGACCATATCTCCTATTATATTTTGAATTTTGAGTGTGGTCAAGTCCTGGAGTTAGATCTATGAGTTTTGTAGCTTATCCAAGTGGAATCACTTTGGAAAAGGTGTTGTATATTTTAAATGTGGACCTGAATTTAGCAAAAGAGTCCAAAGCTGTAAATTACAAAAACGCTACTTGCCTTAAACTTTAAGGGCTATTTCGGCCTCTAAATTTATGTGAAAAATTCTGGCCTTTTGGGACATGAAAATATATGTTATAAAAGTACCTCCTGTCCAAAAATGAGCTCATTCTCGACTTAAAATGAACAAGTTATGACCATTTCAATATTTAGATTTTTTTTGACGAAAAATGCTATAACTGGAGTTCTATAACTACGATGACCATGAAATTTAAATCTGAGGCTCACATTAACATGTGTAAGGTCCTGCCAAGATTTGGGAATTTTGGAGTTAAACTTGAGGTAGCTAATTTCTTAAGGAATTAATTAGAAATTGATTTTTGAAAAATAGTAAATGAATTTTAAAAATTCAAAAAAATATATTTTCATTATGAGACTATATTATGCTAAATCCCAGAAAAGAAATATTTTTGGGACTGATTTAGTATTTTCATGAAAATAGTTTAGTTATTCGAACATATGAGTTAAATATGTTATGTGATGTAACAAAGTTGAAAATAGGATTTTATGGCTTTAGAGAATCCTATATAGAGTATATATATATTTTTTTTTGATGAGGGATTTGATAATTGGTGATGATATCTTATGAGTATGGCATTTTGAATGATTAAATCGTTATATGGTAAAACGTAAACAATTGAGATAAATTATTTATAAATTTAAGAAGTGATTAAAATATTGTTATAATATTAATGATATTAGATTATGAGATTATTAAGTGATTGATAACATGGGAATATTTTTGAATCTGGATAAATTATATTATAAATGTTTAATATTTATCCTTTATCTCATTTGATTGATTCTTTATATCATTATCCTCACGCTTATATTGTGTTGAAAGTCATCCGTGAACTTACGTGAATAGATGGACTTGGTATGATTATGACCGGGGATTGTTCGGTATAATCATAATCGAATTGAAAACACGATTATCTTTGGCCGTAGTGCATGGATAATTCGTGGTCGTGATACTTAATGAATACACGATTATCTTTGGTAGTAGTCATGGATAATTAAATGGTCGCGATACTAATGAATACACGATTATCTTTGGTCGTAGTGCATGGATAATTCGTGGTCGTGATACTAATGAATACACGATTATCTTTGGTAGTAGTGCATGGATAATTCGTGGTCGTGATACTTAATGAATATCCTTGGCACCGTAGTGCGGGGATGATTCGATGATATGGATTAATTATTGAAATGAGTCTCAAAGAATGAAATATTAATTCATGGATGTGGTAAAAGTCATCTTTGGTAGTAGTGCATTGATAGACTTGGTATGATTATGACCGAGGGATTATTCGGTATAATCATGATCAGTAATTGAAAACACGAATATCCTTGGCGATGAAGGTATGGATAATTCGTGGTCGTGATCTTATTAAAAGTGCGTCTCAAATTATTGGTTTTACAGGTTGTATATCTTCGCCATGTAGTGCAAAGATGAATTGTTAATGAATATCTTTGGTAAATCATAAGATGAATTTAATATTTTTAACGATAAAGGTATTCAAGGTATCCTCACCTCTTTATCATATCAGGTCGTACCCTAATTTCGAAGGCCGAAATTTCATAAGAAGGGGAGGTTGTAAGACCCCAGCTTTTATAAATAAAGATGAATTTTCTATAAATATTATTTTTGAATATTATGGAATAAATTTGATATAATGTTATAGTTGTGGGTAATATTTATAAATTTTGCAAAGTAAGCAAGTTGTTATAAAATATTCGTTTGGTCGGGGAATATTCTTTTTGTCGGGGAATATTAAATACAACTACCTCAATCATTGGTGGACCCCATGATGGAAGTATTATCGTAGTTAAGCTTGACAAAATTATTTTTCTATAAAAATAACTGGCGAGGTGTTATTCTGGTCAAACCTGTTGAACTACCCTTAGTAAAAGTAATGAATGTCTGGCGTAGTTGTATAGTAGCACGCGATATTGATTATTGATCTTTACGTGAGAAGTCACTCAATTATGCTCAATTATTACTCTGATAATTCTTTGCGTCATATCTCTTATATTATTGATTCAATTATTGTCACAGTATCATCTGTATAATATGTTATAGTATTAAATTATTAATTGAGACGACAAGTTATAAATGATTAATAATTGTTGAAAGATTAAATATGTGTTGATTAAAAATAAAATTATTTGTGGTAATATTTATTCAATCCTTGATGTATATAAAGAGTCTCATTATGAGGCGTTTGTGGTAAGTTTGATTATTTTATGGGGGGCCCATATGTCATCATCTAAGAGTCCTTCCGTCGATAGTAATTACCTTTATGAATAGTAATTATCTTTGTGAATAGTAATTTACCTTCGTCGATAGTAATTACCTTTGTGAATAGTAATTACCTTTGTAAATAGTAATTATCTTCGTCGATAGTATTTACCTTCGTCGATAGTAGTAATTACCTTTGTGAATAAGAATTACCTTTGTGAATAGTAATTACCTTTGTGAATAGTAATTACCTTCATTCGATAGTAATTACCTTTGTGGATAAGAATTACCTTTGTGAATAGTAATTACCTTCGTTAATAGTATTTACCTTCTTCAATAGTAATTACATTCAATCGATAGTAAATACCTTCGTCGATAATAGTAATTACCCTTTCGTAAATAGTAGTTGTCCCTTCATATTACCAAGAGTTAATCGCTCTTTCTTGATTGTTCCAAGGGTTAATTATCCTTCATGAATAGTAGTTGTCTCTTGATATTACCAAGAGTCATTTTGACCCTTCGTTAAGACCAAGAGCCACCCTCGGTTTTTCTATAAATAGAAAGCTCATTCTTTCATTATTTCTTACGAATTCACCGAAAACTCTAGAGAGAAACTATAGAGAAAGAAGAAGAAAAGTATTTTGCTACTTCACTTTTCCAATATTCAAATTTCTTCTAAGGTAGGGAATATTATTTGTTGTACTTTCGTAAGGGTGTTATTTTTTTATTCATGAAGAGAACTTACATTAATTCATTCTTTATTATTCATTGGAATAACTTTTAAAAGTGGCATACCCTATACATGACACCTATATGCGGAATACCCTATACTTGGTGAAATCCTTATATTATTCCATTCTTATTTATTACATTGGAATAACTTTGTATATACTGCTTAATCCCCTATACTTGGTGACATTCTTCTATTATTTTATTATTCCGTTGGAACATCCTCTTCGGTGCTTTCGCGGACTTGGTTCCTCTTTATTATTATTCTCTTTATTATTCTATTGGAATATCCTCATGCATGTGTTTTACATGGGACTGATTCCGCTTTTTTATTATTCTTGGAATAACTTTTATCATCAAGAATCCGCATGCATGGTGATTTCTTTTGTTATTTCATTCGCTATTATACTCAAATTGGTTAAAATTTTGACTTTTATACTCCATGAATTTAGTGGAATATCCTTGATATTTGCGCTTCATCCAAATTTTTCATGAAAATATTTTACGAGCATTCTTGAATTTTACTCTACAAAGCGATATCATGTTGACAAATTGGGCGTTATTAGTTCTTGAATAAATTAATTCGTGAACTTGTTTTATTGAATTATTATGTCATTGTCATCATCCTCATGTTATATTATGTTATCTTTGGCTTACGAGCATAGATGAACTTAGTATGATTATGACCAGGGATCATTCGGTATAATCATGGCTTGATATAAATGATGTGACAAAAGTCCTCAGTGGCCTGTAATGCAGTGATGGATAGTTTTTGGTATGATTATGACCAGGGGTGATTTGGTATAATCATGACCATTGATAATTTGATGAAAATCCTTGACCGTGGTACATGGATGATTAGATATTGTGGTTTATTCATTAAACTGAGTCTTAGTGATAAAAATTGATGAAAACCTTTTAAAACCTAAAAGATAGTAGACTTTATTTTTTACTTGACTCTTTTAATGGATTGCATATTCCTCTGCAGTTAAACTGGTTGTCTATTGTATTTTATCAGTTTAACATTGTTGAAGACTATTGATAATTTATTCTGCATTATCTTAGTTATAATATTTCTTACTGGGCTAGTTGAGCTCACCCTTTCTTTCACTGTTCTCTTCAGGAAATGAGAATATAGCTAGGACGAGTCGGGGAAAAGAGTGATGGTCCCGAAGAGAGCATTAGTAGTCCTCACTATTCTATTAAATAGTGTGACAATAAATGTAATGAGGACTCCTTGAGTATGGATATTGTCTAAATGACAATATTCCTATTAGAACTCTCAGTCTATGTATTGTCGTATGTTACACGACAGATGTATAATTAAGTTTGTATTTGTATTTTGTACCATGTAAGTGGCGACCCAAGATGGGTGACGTATACCTAATTTTGGGGGCGTCACAAACTCTCTCTGAACAAAAGAGCATAAATACAAAAGAATACCAAATATAATAACCTACTATTTCAATATTTTCAAAGCATCATTCAGATATCACATTATCACTAATTCAAAAAAGTAATCAGTTCAAAGACATAATATCATCAACAGAGGGATGGATGATATCATCAACAGCTCCTCTTGAATAACACTCACTTATAATGGACAAATTATAAATAAAAAAGCATAAAATTTTATAGTTCAGGTAATGGAACGTAACCTTACTGAATTTCAAATAGTTTCACAGAGATCAATCAGGGGGTGACATATCCAAGCTATGACAAGATTTAACCTGTTTGGTTATTCTTCAAATAGTACCCATGGTAGATAGTGTAAAACTCAAAATCTTCTCAGCAAGAGTTTACCTTTTTTTTTTTGTATTATATTTGTGACGACCCCAAAATAGGTCTATTCTATCCAACCCATTCTGAGTCGCCAAATATATGGTACAGAAAATAACTACAACTTTATTACAACAATTGTTGTGCAAAATACAACAACACATATGTTGTGAGTTTTAATACCAACTATGGACAGCACCTCACAGTGATACCTTACATAAAGGTATAGTCAAAAACTGTTTTAGAAATTAAAACCTTTGGAAAGTGCTCAAGAAAACCTTCGTACAGGGGAGGCCATGCGTCTAGGTTATTATAGATATCATATGCCCACAAAATTATTCTTGGTTGACCCAATAGACCACAAAGAAAAACGAGAAGATTACTATCATATTCTTCCCAATGGTGTGTCTTCTCTTGACATATCATTATCTCCACCGTCTCTAATTGAGAATTATACTTCAACCAAACTCCAAGATTATATAGGTAGTGTTCATATATATACTCAGCAAGTGGATGAGCACATTCCTGTCTTATGATGATACGAGGTTGTATGTCATTAGACATCTTGTATGATAGTGGCAAAACACCCTTCCAACGTTGGGTTCACTTCACCCTATTTGATTCAACAAATATAACTACTAAATGATGACAACCGCTCTATTCCTCTTTACCCCGCTCGACCCAAATACACTTGTATTACACGAAAGGAATTGTGAAGCAAAAGGGTGAGCACAACTAAACTCGATAAAAAATATCATGACTAAAGATAAATAAATTATCAATAGCCTTCAACAATAATAAATCGAGATTTAGAACATATGGTAGATGATAAAACTTTTCAACCATAGTTACTGATGAACGAAGCGATCCATTAGAAGAGTCAAATATACCATAAAATCTATTATCTTCTATGTTAAAAGTCCATCAACAATGTTTTATCCTCAGAACATCAATCAGCAGCTTTTCCACAATCATATGAATAACTCATAATCATAATTGTGATTCTAAATTCCTCTTCGCATCCAAGACGAAGATAATTTTCATCACCTGTCTTTACCTGAAACATCAAAGATCATGATTATACCAAATCACGGTTCCTATTCATAATCATACTAATAAATTCATCTTTGCACCACAACCAAAGATATTCATCAACAGTTCATCTTTGCACTACATGCCAAAGATATTCAACAACAAGTCATCTTTGCACTACAGGCCAAAGATATTCAACAACAGGTCATCTTTGCATTACGAGCCAAAGATATTCATCGAAATCATTCATCTTTGCATTCTGAGTCAAAGATATTCAACAACAGTCACCTTTTGCTACTGAAAGCCAAAGATATTCATATCTCAAAGAAATACATAATCATTTCGAATTTATATAAACCATAATTATAACCATGTTGATCAATTCACCTTTGTACTTAAGCTAAAGATATTCAATTATAAATTCAATGGTCACGATCATACCAAATACAATTCAACTTTTCACTACTAGCCAAAGAGAACCCTAATATGATCATACCAATAATCTACCCATCTTTACACTCCAAATGAAAGAGAATTTTAACATCGGGGTTATAAAATGTTATATATGATAATAAAATCAATATAATCAATACATAGTTTTAATCTCCGGAGTAATATTCATAAATCAACTATAATTTGGTTAGAAAAAGAAACTAATTTTGTAGTGAATAGTACCCGTGAATAAGAACTCGTAAATAGTAACTCATGAATAAGAACTCCAATACATGAAAAAAGTTCCAAATTTGATAAAAATTCAAACCAATATTTCGGCGATAATGATATTGAAGAAATAATATCATTTTCGAATAAAATAACATCCCTTACTATCCCTTACCTCAAAAGAAGAAGATTTACGAATGGAATAACGTGAATCTAACTAACTTGCACCGTATAACAACACTCAAGATATCAAAATACTTACAAGAATACACTCGATAATATAGAGAGAGAAATAGAGAAAAAACTTCAGTTTCTGGTGTGATTTTCAATTCTAACCTAAGCACCTTATTTATAGGAAAATGCTTAGAACACCAAAGCAGAAAATTTAATAAATTAATATTATTTATTTTTCCACATCTTCTTACGCATCCAAGAATCTGAATTCAGCCCCTAGCACATGTTAATGATGCCTCCACACATTCCAAAAACGTTTTTGTTATTTAAAATAATTAAAACTTTCAAAACTCAATTATTTCGGAACTTCAGAACTTCAATAATTCATAATAAATAGCCCTTTTATCAAAAAATTCGAATCTCACGATTGTTCTATAGGAAATTCAATTCTCTACAACTTTGTAGAAGAAAGTTTTTCCAAATTCCAAATAGAGATTGACCGAAATCCATAAACGGACGATTTTACAGGCTATAATCAAATTTCAGTCAAGAAATGGGGTCCACCGACACACAAAACATGTTTTAAACAACTTTTATAACAAAAATACTCTGCCTCCTCATATACTCATATATCCCACATTCATTGTAAAAATATCATCATTATTATAATAATATAATAAAATATTATTTTATCAGAAAGGATAAAATATTGATTTTCAAATAATTGTCACTTTAAAAATTTTCTCCATCTATATCCACATAAAATGAATATTTTTCTCATCATATAAATCAATAATTAATTATTCATAAATAATATTACGAATCACAATCTCGTGACAACCAGGCGGTTCAGGGAAGAGGGCTTTCCAATAAGAATTTCTCCTTCTTGGCCTTGATTAGGTGACCAAACTCTCCTTGATGTAACTTTCTAGACATTGCCAATAATATTTTCTAATAATATTATTCAGATAATATGAATTATTGCTTCGATAATGGAAAATCACTGTAGTGACAATTATTAAAACAACAGTAATATAAAATATCAACGCAACAATTATTGAATCAATAAAACACTGAACAGTAATTACTGTAACAATTATTGAATAGTGCCTTCTTACATAAGAATCAATAATTGGGGCAATACTGTGCCATCTTGTGCAACAACACGACATTCGTTTTTAACCACCGGGTATTCCAATAGTGTTAATCTGTGAATAACTACGCCTGTTATTTATAAATAACTTATACTGCTTGTCTTTTCTTCATCCAATCGTTTTTCCGTTATGGGCCCACAAAAGACTGCTTACTGACGCATTTAATATTTTTTCAAACAATGAAGAATATTCAACTACCAAACGAATATTCTCTGACAACAATGAGTATTTTATAACCACTTGCTTATTTTAAAAAAAATTCATATATCACCCTTAACTTTAAACTTTTATCAATTTAACCATTTACTGAATAGTAATTATAAGAAAAAAATTGAATACTTTTATTTCATAAAATTCTGGGTCTTACAATAATTGCTATATTATGACCTCAGTCTTTAACTGTCAAATTTTAATACCAATAAGTAAAGTACGCATTTACCCATATACATTTAATAGAGATAATCGTAAAAAGTCTGCACTTTTGATTAAGAGAAAAAATGGGATTATATATATTTGCAAAGAAACGTAAGAATGAGTAAAGACATAATTATGATGGAGAAATGCATAGACTAACAAAGATTGAAATTAATTGAGACATATTGAAGTAATTATTTTTAATTTATGTGAATTGGTTGGTATTCTTTTTAATGTACATATTAAAATTTTTAATAGTGTTGAATCTAGTTTTACTTATGTAATAATTTTATTTGTCAAAATTTTAAATATTTTAGAGAATAATTCTACATAATCAATTATACTCATCCATTAGAATAAAACTAGTAATTGCTATTTGATTGTATGATATAAGAAAAAGGGCCCTAAAAATTTTTGTGCGTTAGCTTTAGCCTGTATTTGTACTCTTGGACGTTATCAAATCACACTACACTCCTCCTAACCCTAACCCGTGTTTGTGCTTTGTGCAGTTGTGCTTGTGCTTGCACAACACACTAATAAACTAGGGTCGCTTCATTTTTTCTGCTTTTCGGTTTTGAATCCGGACCCAACCAAATCGATTCGGTATAAAAAGAGCCGATCCTGTTCAGATACAAAAAATTCCAGATATACCTGATTTTTCTTCTGCATTTTGTTCGACGTTTTTATGGTTTCGGTAAAAATCGAATCCTAGATTTGAAGATATCTATTGTCTAATTTTTTATTATTAATAATAATAATAATAATAAATAATGATTATAATAATAATAAAATAATGATTATAATAATAAAAATAATAAAATAATAATTATATTAATTTCGGTAAAAACGCAAATTCTAACCCCAATACCATAGGTTCGATATCTTAGATTCCAACCGATAATCTAGAGTATTGGTATTAAGATTTGGACGATTTCAATTTTGGTTGATGCAGAATTAGGTTCTATTTCGGTAAAAACCGGTTGAACACCCCTACTAATAACATATGGGAATCAAACATTTGTTTTCCTTAATCACGTGAAAAGGGAAATTAAAAGAATGTGATTTAAGGTTTTTGTACATATATTAAGAAAGTCATTTAATGTTAGTATCATTTAACAATTATAATTTTTTAAGACAATGAGAGAAGGTAGAATAATATAAAAAAAATAAAAAATTTATTCTACTTAAAAATTGTAAACGACAAACATTTAAAAATAAATTTTTTTTTTCTAAAACGATAAATTTTTAAGAAGAAAGGGTAATACGTTTAATTTTCATCCCATATTACTTATTATACTTACTACTATAATAATGCATGCCTAGAAAAGTAGACGTTGCTGGTTTGGGAAAAAGGATAGCACAAGTTGCGAGATACTCCAGCTGGGACTGGGACGGTAGGCCCAGCCAACCAGCCAACCGCACGTGTCCGAACGACAGCTGTAAACCAATCACACTCCTCCACAGACAATAACAGGTATACCGACCTTGTGGTGTGGTGATCGTTTTCCTTGCCAAAAATAAACAAAGGTCTCTCTCTCTTTATCTCTCAAGTCTCCCCAGCTAGAAAATCAAAAGCAAGTTCCCACTAAAATAGGCCATTTCCTTAATTATACCAGTTTTATGTTTTAAGTATTTCTTAAAACATACCCCATCCCTACAAACAAACAATAAATGTTTTCATTTATAAAATTGATAATTTCAAAAATAAAAATAAAAATTTATTTTTTTTCTAAGTTTTTGTTTTGGGCCTAATATAGGACCCAAAACAAATTTTAATTTCACATGCATTTTTACACCTGGCCCATAAACAAACTTCATCCCAAGTTGAATAGGTTTTAGTATTTGAACTAATAGCTAGCTAGTCTCCATGCACACGCAC
Organism: Panax quinquefolius; assembly: GCA_020205615.1. Classification (NCBI taxonomy): domain Eukaryota; kingdom Viridiplantae; phylum Streptophyta; class Magnoliopsida; order Apiales; family Araliaceae; genus Panax; species Panax quinquefolius. The sequence goes on along the minus strand of CM035169.1, from coordinate 3,147,587 downwards.
ACCGCACGTGAAGGAAAACATTGCTGAATAAAATAAAATTAAAAATAAATAAAAGGGAGTGTAGGAAGTTGTATTCAGTTAAGTTTTACAGGCACGAAATTAATGGAATAAGTTCAATTCTTTTTAGGATAATATGTGAACTAACTATACCAAAAAACAATAAAATAAAATAAACATTTGTGCTTTATAATATAGATATATTTTGTTTTTTTAAGTAAATTTATAAAATCTTAAAATTTAAAATTGGTAAGTATTCATTTAAATTTTGAAAATTATAAGTATGATAATATTTTATTGTTGTATAGGTGAAATGTCATGTTTACTTTAAAATATTTTAAATCAATTTTTTTAAAAAAATTGATAGATTACTATAATAAAAGTTTGTGGTAGGGTTTAGGGGAGGTTTATCGAAGAAAATACTAGAGCGGAGGGGCAGTTGATAGATTAGTGCGAAAAGACTAGTAGCAGCAATGCAGCATCTTATAGCCTAGTATTTGACCTTGTTTCCGGTGAGTTCACGCGCGGAAAAAATTGGATGGGTGTAGCCTGTACTGTAGCCTTGGGACTATTATACCATTGGACTACAATTGATGGAGAGGAGACTGGATTGAGAGTGGGGTGTTAAATTTGGAACATGTTGGATGGTCGGAAAGCAAAGCAGAATCACGACCAAACCACGCGCCGCAAAAGAGGGTGGGTTGCATTACCATCAAAAGAAATACTACTACTACTATCGACGCGTGGGGACAGTACTAGATTACAGCAGAGCAGGTTGCATGGATTGCGTTTCTCAGTAACCAAAACAGACCAGCCGACCAAAGTGGTGAGATATTCCAGATTAATTAAATCCCCACCCCAGTTCCCTGATCCCGTCACCATACTAAATTTATCAATTAATCAATACTATATCCGTCCCTAATTATTTGATATTTTAAAATTAAATACAACAATTAAGATAATAATTAAAAAATATTATATATAGTACTCAATTATTTATAATACCCTTAAAATTTTTATTGAGATAAAAAGAGTTTTGTTGTGATAAGAAAAGAGAGAGTTTAAAGTATTAAAAAAAATAGATAGAGTGATGAGGAGTAATTTTAAAAAAATTGTTATTAATTCTCCTAGATTTGAACAAACGTCAAATAATTAGGAACAAATAAAAAAAATTTAAAACGTCAAATAATTAGGGACGGAGGGGGTACATTACTCACACGTAAAGAGATAGTAGTATCACATTTTAACATGTGTGTCGATACTATATTGATTAATTGATCAAAATTAACGTCAAGTTAATCACTTTTTCCATTTCTCATTTCCCATTTCCCATTTCCCATTTCCCATTCCCATTTCCCATTCCATTTGTTTGTTGATACGAAACAACTAGATATGACAAAAAATAGATTTGAATTGATTTTGAGTTACATAAAATAAGTTTGAATTGGTGGAGGTGGAGGTGGGGTGTAGGGAATGGGGTTACAGGTGAGGACGGGGGTGGAGTGTGTGGCGTGGGGTGGGGGTGTTCTTTATTAGTTTTATAAAGTGCAAATTAAAAAAAACTATAGACTAATATAAGTTAAAAGTAGTTAAACTAGATTTAACTCATATTTATAATAATAATATGAGTTCAAAACCAAATCAAATCATGACGCCCAAAATTGTGTATACATCACCCATCTTGGGTAGTCGGATATCGTAATGATGAAATTTAAATACAACTTACTAATATAACTATCGCATACAATCTGACGTAAACTATGAGTTTGAATACAAATATTATCTACTTAGATATTATACAAACTCAAAAGAGTCCTCATTATAATTATTATCACACTATTTCACGAATAGTGAGGACTACTAATCTTATCCTCCGACCCATTACTCCGCTTCCCACTCGTCCCAAATATATTCTCATTTCCGTTTCAGAAGAAACGGTGAAAGAAAGGGTGAAATTTCAAATAATTAAAGAAGAAATATTATGACTAAGATAATGCGAGAATAAATTATCATTAGCCTTCAACAGTTGTTAAACCGATAAAATATAATAAACATCAAGTTTAACTCAGTTGAATAAAGCATCCATTAAAAGAGTTAAGTAGAAAATAAAATCTACTATCTTTTTATGATTTAAAAGGTTTTTTCATCATCGTTATATTGAGACTCAAACTTTAATAAATAATCCACATCATCGAATCACCCCTTGCTACGGCCAGGATATTCTTTTGAAGATCACGACCACAATTATTCACGCACTCACGGGCGAGAATAGTTGTGTATTCATTAATAATCATGATCACGCCAATAATCGCCCATCAATCGACTACTTTCTGACCCTTTCGAGGATTTTTACCACATCATTTTTAACATTACGGTCGTGATTACATAGTCTGCAGCCTCATAAATCATACCAAGTCCATCTATGCACTCATGTGCCACGATGACTTTAAAAAAATATAAACATGAGGATGATGACAATGATATAAGAATTGATAAAACAAGTTCAAGAATTATTTTATCCGAGAATTATTAACGTCCAAATTGTCGATATGATCTTTGTTTTGTAGAGTAAAATTCAAGAATGATCGGAAGAATATTTCCATGAAAGATATCTTTGGATGAAACGCAAATATCGAGGATATTCTACTAATTTCATGGAGTATAAGAAGTCAAAGTTTTAACCAACCTGGTATAATAAAGAATGGAATAACAAAAGAAATCACCACGCATGCAGATTGGCAGATAGGCGAGTTATTCCAATGAATAATAATAACTAAACCGTGTCGTGAAATTCACAATCGAAGCGGGATGTTCCAACAGAATAATAAAAAGATGGAACCGGATCCATCCTGTAAAAACACATGATAGGATATTCCAACGAGAATAATAAAGATTTTAACCAGTCCTGTAAAACACACGCATGTGGATGTTCCAACAGAATAATAAAGATTTTAACCAGTCCTGTAAAACACATGCATGTGATGTTCCAACAAAATAATAATAAAGATTTTAACCAAAGTCCTGTAAAACACACGATGTGATGTTCCAATGTAATAATAGAAGAATGTCACCAAGATAGGGTAAACCACGATACAAGTTATTCCAATGTAATAATAAGCGAATGGAATATTAACGATTCTCTTCATGAATAAGAAAGAATAACACCCCTTACTTTTGGTAGGAGATCAATATCGCAAAGAAGTGTAGTGTGAGACCCAGTTTTTATCAATAAAGATTTAAATTTTGTCGAAATAATTTTTAATATTATGGTGTGAATTTGAGATAATATTATAGTTGTGGGTAGTATTTATAAATTTTGCAAAGTATGCAAGTGGTTATATTATATTCGATTGGTCGGAAATATATTCTATTTAGCAGGAATATTCGTATAACTACCAATCATTGGTGGACCCCATACAATGTAATTATTGTCGGATCGAGAAAACGACAAAAATATATTTTATCAAATAACTACGGAAGTTTTACCGCTGATAATCGCTTGACTACTTAAGTAAAAGTAAAGTAATACGTAGGGTCGCATAAGAAGACACCAGTATTGATTATCGATCTTTATGTGAGAAGTCACTCATTTGATTCCATTATCATTTAATAATATACGAATTATTATAATGATAATGACGCTTTTGTTTTATTCAGTATTATTAACGTAATAAAATGTAAACATCTTTTTATAAAAAGTAATACTTTATTAAAGTTATTCTATAAATAGAATATATTATATTTTATTACGACAAGTATTGCGTAGTGTTTTGCGATAGTGTTTGCATAAGAAAATGTTTTTATATAAATAGAATATATTATATTTTATTTAAAAGATTTTGCTTTAAATACGGACCAGTTAAAGTAAATCAATCTGACCGCTCATGGATTAATTACTATGCATTCTATTTTCCTATAAATAAAGCTTCATTCCTTCATTATTTTCTTTTACTTAATTCACCTAAACTCTGTAGAGAGTTTACAGAGAGAAAATCTATAGAGAGAAAGAAGAAGAGTATTCTGTACTTCACTACTTTGATATCCAAAGTCTTTTTACTAGTAGTGGGTATTATTTGTTGTACGTAAGTAAGTGTTATTCTTTCTTATTCATGAAGAGAAACTTCATTATTCCATTCATTATTATTCTCATGGAATAACTCCGTAAAAGTGGTATACCCTATACATAACCTCGTATATGCAGACACCCTATACTTGGTGAAATCCTTATGTTATTCCATTCTTATTTATTCTCATTGAATAACTCGTATACGCTGAATCCCTATACTTGGTGATCTTCTTCATTATTCCATTCTTCTATTATTCTCATTGGAACATCCTCATCTGTGTTTTACACCGGACCGGTTCCGCCTTATTATTCTCTTGGAATATCCTCATTCAGTGTTTTACACCCACACCGGTTCCATTGTTTATTATTCCGCATTTATTATTCTCGCTGGAATATCCTGTTTGTGTGTTTTTACACCTGACCGGTTCCATTGTTTATTATTCAAAGATTTATTATTCTGTTGATCATCCTGGGTGTGAATTTCAATTTCACCCGGACTGGTTCCGATATTATTATTCGTTGAATAACTCATGCTTATCTGCAGTCTGCATGCACGGTGATTTCTTTTGTTATTCCATTCTTTATTATACCCAAATGGTTAAAACTTTGACTTCTATACTCCATGAAATTAGTAGAATATCCTCGATATTTGCGTTTCATCCAAAGATCTTTTCATGGAAATATTCTTCCGATCATTCTTGAATTTTACTCTACAAAACAAGATCTTGTTGACAATTTGAACGCATTAATTCCTGGATAAAATAATTCTTGAACTTGTTTTATTGAATTATTATGTCATTGTCATCATCCTCATGATATATTATGTTATCTTTGGGCTTACGTCATAGATGAACTTAGTATGATTATGACTGAGGATCATTCTTAAGATAATCATCGGCTTGTTATAAATGATGTGATAAAAGTCCTCAAAGGCACTTCTGTAATGCAAATGATGGATAGTTTTTGGTATGATTATGACCAAGGGTGATTCTAAGATAGTCATGACCATTGATAATTTGATGAAAATCCTCGACCGTTGTATAGGATGATTAGATGTAGTGGTTTATTTATTAAGTCGAGTCTCATAAAAAAAAATTGATGAAAACCTTTTAAAACCTAAAAGATAGTAGATTTTATTCTATCTGACTTTTTTAATGGATCAGATATTCACCAGCAGCTTAAACCGGTTGTCTATTGATTTTATCGCTTTAACATCATTGAAGGCTAATGATAATTTATTCTCGCATTATCTTAGTCATAATATTTCTTCTTGGGGCTAGTTGAGCTCACCTTTTCTTTCACCGTTTCTCTTCGTGAAATGAGAACATAGTCGACGAAGTCGGGAACGAAGTAATGGTCCGAGGATAAGATTAGTAGTCCTCACTATTCTTCGTGAAATAGTGTGATAATAGTTGTAATGAGGACTCCTTTTGAGTTTGTATAATATCTAGTAGACAATATTTGTATTCAAACTCACGCTTTATGTCAGATTGCATACCCAGCTTATATTAGTAAGTTGATTTGAATTTATGTACCATGTAAGTGGCGCACCCAAGATGGGTGACGATACCTAATTTTGGGGGCGCCACGTGTAAGAACAAAATACTTTTCTTCTTTTCTTATTCTCTATACTTTCTTTCTCTAAAGCTTGAATGAATTCGTGAAAAAATAATGAAGCACTAGGCCTCTATTTATAGAAGATTTCTAGCTTAAGACCTACCATGTGAAAAGGCAAGTGGCTCGACGACCGGTGATGATGAAAAAGAAAAGTGGTTCGACACCAGAATGTGAAACGACAAGTGGTTCGATCGCTCAGAATGTGAAACGACAAGTGGTTTGACGTCCGGTAAAGGTAATTACTATCGACGAAGAGACTCTTAGATGATGACATATGGGCCCCCATAAAATAATCAAACTTACCACAAACGCCTCATATAATGACTCTTTATATACATTAAGGATTGAATAAATATTACCACAAATCATTTTATTTTTAATCAACACATTTTAATCTTTCAACAATTATTAATCATTTATATCTTGTCGTCTCAATTAATAATATAACATATTATACGGATGATCTACTGTGACAATAATTGAATCAATAATATAAGAAATATGATGCAAAGAATTATCGTAGTAATAATTGAGCATAGCCGGTGACTTCTCACGTAAGCATTAATAATCAATACCGTAATCTACTATATCAACTACGCCAGACATCGTATTTTTACTAATGGGTAGTTCAATGCTTTTAACGGTAGAACACCTCCGCCGTTATTTTTATAAAATATTTTTGTCGCTTTCTCATCCGACAATAATTTCATTAGGGGTCCACTAATGATTGAGCCGTTAGATTTAATATTTCCTAACAAAAGAATATTCTCCGACCAAACGAATATTTTATAACAACTTGCATACTTTGCAAAATTTATAAATATTACCCACAACTATAACATTATATCAAATTTATTCCATAATATTCAAAAATAATATTTATAGAAAAATCATCTTTATTTATAATAGCTGGGGTCTTACAAAATTAAGCTATTCCTCACTATTTCCTTTCCTAATCCTATTTTGCTAATTAAGCTATTCCTCTACACTATTTGGCAATTTCTCATTATATTTTTAGAAATATTTATTTTCTCATATAATTTTAACCAAGATTTTATCTTTTACTCATTTCGCCTTATAAAATAGTAGAACTTTTATAAATTAATACTAGATAAATTAATAATCTCTTTAAAATAATATTTTTAAAAAACCCTTATATAAATATATGATCCCATCAAAATCATAAATTAATATTATTTTAAATTACAAATATATACAGGGTAATTTTGTAAAATATGATTTTATTCTCGTTTGTTTTGTCTTGAAATTCAAATCTAATTGAATTTCATCCTTAATTTTTCTCATTGCGTCTAAAAGTTCAGGTGTTGCATTCTCGAATTGTAATAAAAATTTATAGAGAGTTGTTGAGTATGATTTGAAGAATTTTTATTGATGTTTATATAGTAGTTCTCTTTATCATCATACATGGACCGGAATATATTAAATTGAAAGTGGTTACACGCAGGCGAGACTCTATGTCTGTCAGCATTCTATTGATCAATTGACCAACTTATAAAAAAATAAACTTTAGACTAACCGGATCCTATTAAATTATAGTACAATGAACTTATATATACAAATTAATTAAACTAATGTGAATATAATTTTAAAAGTGGATAAAATGAACATTATTTAATTATTAAAAATAATTAATATCACTTACAATGAATTATATTATTACATTAATTTAATAAGTATGATACATTGCATCAAAAAAAGTAAGATATAAACATCAATAAAATGCAATAATTTTAATGTAATTAAATTTATGTTCACCGAATAGAAAAACACTCTTTAAATTATTAATTTATAGATTAAATAATAACTCTCTAAATTAATAAAATATTACAGTCCCAACATTATTAATTTATAGAGATTCTACTGTATATGACGTTTTAGAACTGTGCACAAAAATTAAGGAAATGGTTGGATAACATTAAATATAATATCGATTGTCTATAATAGTCTTAAATTTTCATTTATTACCGTACTTATCTCATACTCTATCATTTATAATGTTTTTCTATCTTATTTTGAACTTTGTTTAGAAGATTTTTTATAATTCAAAATAATGTACTCCCTCCAATCCTATATGTAGGTCGTTTTAGACTTTTTTGTTATTTCTAATTATTTGTCGTTTGTGGTTATCTAGGAGAATTGATTACTATTTTTTTCAAATTGTCCCTTATTACTCCACATAATCTTTTGATTCATATTTATGAGATAAGTGAGGTGAAGGATCTTATAGACAATTGATATTATATTTAATATTTTTCAATCATTTTTTTAATTTTTATACACATGTCTAAAATGACATATATTAAGGAACGAAGGGAGTAATTTTTTTTAAACATTAGTTATGTTAAAAAAATACTAGTTACTAGTAATTAGTAAGCCTATCTAAAAATATAGTAGTATAAATTATAAAATTTGAGGCGTTCAAAATGGATGTGTGGACTGCGGACGAGGTGATATGAGAGAGAGAGAGAGAGAAGGTCATGGGATGTGCATGTTTTTATTGCACAGTAGTACACTCCCTATCCTGCAAATACGGATCATGCAAATCCTCTTTTACTTTCTCTCTCTCTTACCCTTAAATAGGGATCTAGTAAAACAATACTCACTCTTCCCGTACGGCCTCTTCTAGATTACTAACATATTTAATTTACATATATAGCATTAATTATATAATTAAAAGCTGTTTTGTTGTTGGTGGAGAGTGGAGACCGTGGGCGAGGGAGGGAGCAGCCCCAACCAACTAACATTACTTGACACTTACCAAACTCTGATTTAAGGGAGATTTGTTTAATTAAGAGAGTGGAGTATATATATATTTAAAGAAAAAGAGATGCATGCATGTGTTTAATTAACAAGGATGTACATGTGTTGCTGACATTGTATTTGAAACGTGTAGAATTGTACATATTACACGTTCGACACTTGAATTAAAATCTTTATTTGTCTATAATTAAAAATATTATCTCATGTAATTTTTTATACAAAATAAGAAATTAATATTTCTCTCCCACACCACCACCACAAGAATTAGAAATAGTAATCAAAAATTAAAACACAACACACCAAAAACTAAAATATGTTTACAAGTTCAAAGGGTTAAATCAACTTTTGGAGTAAACAAGACATGGTTGGGTTAGCCAGGACAGGATACTTAAAGAGAGTGAGTGGGCAGTGGGCACGCTTACGCTTTGGCTTCCTGAACCGAACAACACCATCTTTTAGGGGCCTGGGCAAACTTGGTTGCGTGCGATATGCTCCTGTTTCTAGGGAATCTCTCCCTCTCCCTCTCCCTCTCCCTCTCTGCTCTTCCCATTTCATTCACCAGCTCATCCCCTTCCATTGTTCTTCAGTTCTAGCTAGCTACTTAGTTGTTCCCGGCCACTTCCCATTTCCAAATATCCCTCCCTATACAAACCATAATATCCCTCCCTTTCATCTTTGTTTTACCTTTAATTTCTCTTTCTGGGGTTTCTTTTTCATCATTTTCCATCTCAAGGCTGATGGGTTGAGGCTTTCCGAGTAATAATTTTATTACTTTTTCAGCTCTCTGGGTTAATTAATTAAGCGGTTGGATTTTAGGATGTAATTAAGGTGACTAGTCTTTTTTCTTTCTTTCTTTAATTCCATATCTACCTACCAATTACCATTACCGATGATATAATAAACATGTTTGGTCCTAGCCTAGCTAGTCATATAAAGTTGAAGATTTTTGTGGTTTAATTTAATTTACTTGTTTCTCTGACTTTGGGTATGTTTTCATTTTCATGCTGCAGAGGACCTTCCTCTGTCTGCTATCTTTACTAATTTTCATATTTAAGGTAAAACACTTTTCCATCTGGGTTCTTTGATTATTTTCTCTTCTTGGCAAACTGATATACATTTTATATATCCATGGAGGGATTTTCAAGAATGGATGAGGTCCGTCCTCAGTTGCTAGATTTGATTCCCAATTGGCCAAATGAAGAAAAAAGTTCAGAGGAAAAACAACTGGAGCTAAGGCTTGGTCCACCAGGTGAATATTGGACCATCAAAAATGGCAGTATTATTAGTACTAACAATAAAAACAACTCGAGAGAAAGAGAAAGGGACGAGTCTCCTCTTCTCTCTCTTGGCTGTTCAAAGAGAGGTTTTCTTGACACAATAGTAGCTGACCGGAAAACAGTAGATCAGCCGGATACTTGGATCAATGGAAGTCATTATACCCACAAGTTTTCTTCTTCTCCAGATATGAATGCACAAGTTGTTGGGGCTGTTCCTGTGTTACTATCATCATGTCCATGGTCATCTTCACATTACCAACAAAGCTTGCCTCCTGTTATGGAGAAGGAATCATTGCAGCAGCAGCAGGCCTGTGGCACTACTAAAGTAGTGGTAGACTTGCAGAATTCAGAAAAGAAAGCATTTTCACCGGCTTCTGCAAATAATACAGCTGTGTCCGACAGGTATCAGAAAAGGTACACCCATCTTTTGGACAGAAGAGAGGATATTCACTCTATTCTCTCACATTGTTACATATGTACTTGTGGTCCATGCATGATAAGACAGCGCTTTCACTTTTTTTTAATGTTTCTTATGCAGTAGTATTTTGCTCTTACTAAATTTCATTTTTAATTTTAGTCTGTCTATCTATCTTTTTCTGTCAAAGTATTATTACCTTTTCAAATATACTTGTAGTGTGCAGTTACTCACTCTGTTGCCTGGATTTAAATTTAGAGTAAATTTCACTTAAACACGTTTTTGCACGTAACTACTGGCCCGAGTTTCACTTAAAACACCACCTGTACTATGTAGTACGTATTTTCATCTCAACTCCCTTACCTAAAGTATTCTACTACATTTTTGCCCCCAAAAATCTTAATCCCAAACTCCAAATAAACCCTAACCTAAATTTTATTTTTTAGCAAAATCTCACATCCTTCTTGATTATACACTCACAATTACCCTTACACCAAGAATTTAAACCCCTACAATTGAATTTCAAACTAACCAAAAATATCGGAATTCAAAATCAAATTGAGCCTTTAAAATATTCACAAAAATTAATGTATAATATTCCTTAAAAACATAAAAGATAAAAAAAGAATATTGAGACTTTGATGGACAATTAGAATTATAAGAAAAGATAAAAAGTAATATAAGCATAGAAATAAAATATGAATCAAACTTAAGAAATTCAAACCTTCGTGTGTCTTTGGTAGAATATTAATCTCACGTTTTTCTTCTAATATATTTCAGTTTTTAGCATTAATTTTCATTTTGAGAGACATGATGGAAGAGAGGAGATTCTTTGATTTAGACAAGTCTAAAATCTTATCTAAGATTTTGTAATCTCTCTCAATATATTTCTAGATTCAATTAAATGTTGGTGGCTATGGAGGTTTTTTGATAGAAGGTGGTGGTGGTGACTTCGCAGGGAAGATGATGAGAGAGACTGGGTTTGAGTTTAGGGTATTTTGGACATTTATCTCAAAAATTTATAATTCTAGTGGGTGTTCACGCACATTTAGAGAGTAGAACACATGCATTGTCAATTTGGATGATAAATGTAACACTTTCACTTGGCCTCAATAGTGTTAGTGTACTCTTTTTTTTTATAGTGTGGGTTTCCAACCGCAGTCGGGCTAATTCCCCAGCCCGGACCGGTCTTTTCTTTGAATCAGCTTCCACTGGCGGGGTCCATAGCCCCATGAGCATTTCTGCCTTGACAATTGTTGCAAGTGGGAGTCAAACCTAAGATGTCCGGATTTACGGCTCATCACCTTGAACCACTGCGCCAACTGCTGGGGTTAAGTATTGATTTTTGAAACTCTGCTGGGGTCATGTGCGAAAACGTGTAAAACTCGGGCCCTTAAATTTATTTTCTCATTCCTACTCGGTCATTAATTATATTGGGAATTGTTATTTTCACAAGGAAACTTAATTCATTTGAATGATATATGTATCTATCTGATCTGGAGTACATTCAGTTATAAATTAATTTATTCTTCTGTTTTCTTGGAGTACATTTTACTGTCTGTATTTGTTCTGTGCTGACTGTTGATTGATGACTTGTATATCTAAAATGGTGCTTTCTTTTTTTAACTACTTGTTTCTTGTCTATAATCCTGTCAAAAATCTAATCTTTTAGTGACTAATTTGTCTTAATTTCGTATGCTGGTTCCACGAATTTAAAAACAAAAGAACTGCTCCTGCTCCAGTTGTTGGGTGGCCTCCAATTCGGTCATTTAGGAAAAACCTTTCAACTAGCAGTTCTTCAAGGCTGCCAGCTGAGGCACAGAATGTGGTTCCAAGGAAGTATGCCAGCGAAAAGCAGGTGGAAAGTTGTCGTAAAGGATTATTTGTGAAAATCAATATGGATGGAGTTCCTATTGGAAGAAAGGTGGATCTTAGAGCTTATGAGAGCTATGAAAAGCTATCTTGTGTTGTTGATGAACTCTTCAGAGGCCTATTAGCAGGTTTTCCTTGCGTTAATATGATTGACTAATTGTATCATTATTGTATTAATTTAAAAAATGTCCACATTTGCTTGAGGATGCAGGGTAAAGTATTAGGATCAGTTAAATTGATATTCTGGTCAAACTGTTCCTTGGTACATCCGTCTTAAAATGGTTTAGAGTATTTACATGAAATCAATATAACTTAATAAAAAAAGCACTATAATGGTATATTATTTGATCAACAATGTGGTCAATTCATCTATAATAACGTAATTCATAAAATAGTCTCCTTGAGCAGCAACAACTTGTGAATAGATTAAGAGCTTCATCTAGTTTAGTTGTATTTGTGATAGGTGTTGTTTCTGAATTGGTTTGTATTTTGTTTCTCTGCTTAGCTCAAAGGGATCCCACTGCTGACAGAATCCAGAACAATCAAGAGGGAGAGAAAGCAATTGCGGGAATATTAGATGGAAGTGGGGAATATACCCTTGTGTACGAAGATAATGAAGGAGATAGGATGCTTGTAGGGGATGTCCCATGGCAGTAAGCATCTCACCACTGTGGAAATTGACGAGTCATAGTTTCAGTACCCATCATTTGGTCACCAATCTATTCTAAAGTGCTTAAAATGATGTTTATAATTGTATTTTTGTTTCATCTCTCCAGCATTTAGCTTCCCAACCACTTGACAATAATTCATTTTCTTAAAGCATAGTACTTTAGCGAAGACTTAATGTAATAGTGTAACATCAGTTAGGTTAGGTTCCATAGGCGCTTTATGTTATTGAGAAATTTGTTCTGCAATAGATGTGTTGTGATGTAATTTGGTTGGCAACTTGTGTTTTGCAGCATGTTTGTATCTACGGTTAAGAGGTTGCGCGTGTTGAAAAGCTCTGAACTATCTTCTTCCCTATTTGGTGAGTATTCCTTTTGAACCCACCAAATTTAGTTTCTATCATATTTCCTATAATTTATATGTTGCCTAATTCTGAATACAGTAAACTTGTAGCTGAATAAATGTGGTTACTTCTTTGTATAACAATTTGACTTTGGAGCTCTTGATCATTGCAGTTGGTAGCAAGCAACAAAAGAACCCACTTGATGCAGCAGCTGCAGCAGCATTGAAATGATAAAGAATAGTATTTTGTGTGAAGACACTTCAACTGAGATTAGAGGATATTTGTTTTCTCTTTTTTCAAATTTTGGATATTATACATTGTCCAAGTGTAACGAAAATGTACAACGCGAAGTAGATGTTGTATTTTGGTACTTGGGTTTTTTCACAACCTCTCTGACTTGTTTAAAAGACTTGATTTTAAGTGTGTGTATATATTTCACACATTACACCTCAATCACTAATAATTTCTCAAATACGAAAGAAGAGATATATAACGATTAAACATACTCTCTAAATTATGAAAAAGGGATAAAATATATCAGTTAGAATGACAAAATCTAATTTAAACGGGAGAAATAAAAACAGAAAGGCCAAAAAAATATATTTAAATTTGGCTTTGGAAAATAGAACGGACAAAGAAAAATGCAGGATAATCATTACCAAATTAGTTGACCTCAAGATACTTGGAGTGAGAGGCAGCAATAAGAGCAGAGCCCCGATGCCTGAGCCATCATTAGAGTGCTTAAAGACTATGCTTTCCAAGACTTGGTCGCCAACCAATTCTTTTAAAGTGTTCTCTAAGCACTCTCGAAATGCAGTATAGTTCTCATACAGTCCACCATCCATAGCTATAACCGTCTTTTGTATCTCCCCATCCCTAAAAGTATCTCTACCCATTTTCTTTAGGATGCCCAAGATTCCAGCAGCAGCAAGTCGGTCCCCACGGGTAGCAACAATGTTGCATAGCTCAACCACGACTTTCCGCGTCTTCAGGGTTGTAGTAGATATCTGCAGTAGAAATAACATGACATACACATGCATGTGTAATTGAAGATGCTCATAAAATTGTTGCACTCCTCAGGCAAGGAATAAAGATGACCATTTAATCTTTTTCTTGGGCTTTCTAAATGTTGCTTACTAAAATATACACATATACCTCCAATATATCCTTCAATTTGTTCCCTACCACATTGAGATCTGAAGATGTATCATGATGCATTACAGACATGTCAGGTGTCCTGCATATTACACGGCAAAGGATGTAACTGTTTGAGCCATATGCTGATGCATGTTCTAAAATAACATGGCTAAGTGAGCAGTGAAAAGATAAAAACCATTTGGTCACGGGTCAGAAGCAACTGCACAGAATAGGTTGCGACTAGCAGTTAACAAGATCATGGTAGACACTGGAACATATACTTGTCAAGGTAAATTGATTGAATACAAGTAGCCATTTTATTGATGCAACTGTTAAGAAAAATACCTTAATATGAATGGAGTCTCAAGTTTTGGTGGAACAGTGTCATCGAAAAGGGCAGCTTCTTCAGCCATCCTACATAGAACTCTGCGAACAATCTCTCCCAAATACATGCCAGAAACTATCTTTTCAAATATCTGCACAATATAATGAAAAATTGTACAAGTTGTCAAAATAAGTATATTGCTAAAGCATACCAAATGTAAATAGAATACTATGTGTAGACAAAATGATAACCTGTTCACCAGGGTTCAAACTTTCAGCATCCAGCGCATGGTCATACTCTGTCAAGGGAAGATGTGATGACCTAAAGTTACCCCATTCCATATTTATAACCTACAACACACAAACGATGGCGGGACTTCAATTCCTTTCACACTCTCCAATCATATATAGCACTTTACACAATCCGGATATCTTTATTGGTAAATATCAAAATTATTGTAATAAATGTACTAGGAGTAATCAATTGAAACTGAACAAATTCCTCACCATCTCTCCTGATTTAGGTGGAGGGCCATGCCATTTTGGTATTGCTTGAGCACGCTCCACATAAGCTGCATTTGTTCCAGTACCCATGATTACTGCAACAACAACGTCCTTGTTGGTATATCTACCTCCAGCTAATGTCCCAATTGTATCATTAACCTAGTGCCAAAATTTAAATATCAAACCCATACTTATATCTAACAACCATGGAACTGTTACCAGATTAACATAAAATATAACGAAACACCAAATACCAACAGAAGACTACATTTCTTCTGCAGAACTAAAAACTTCTGTTATGAGTAGCAAAAGAATTTAATGTACCAGAGCCGACACGTGTAGATCAACACCTTGTCTTCCCATGGCACTCACTAGTTCGGCCACCACATCTTTACCAATCTATCAAATCAGCAATTAAAAGAATTCAGGCAAGTGAGGTAAGCTAGTCATGAGTGAGCTATCTTTAGACATATGTATGAACTAAAAGTGCAAGGATAATATGAAGTTTCTGACATCTGGATTAATTAACTAGCTTCATCCTTTCAGAAATATTATGCTAGATCACAGTTGTAACTTACATTTCCACTGATGAAGTAACTGCTCACTTGGAATATGCTGCTTGATGAAGATTATGCATGTCATAAAAATGAGATCGAAACATGGACGAAGTCGAACTCTGTGTCGCAAAGAACATATACACACAACTCAATATTTTATCTTCCTCTATAATCTTTTTATTTTAATTTTTTTAATCATGGGTGTCCTAACCTCTTTAGAGCATTCAACTAATCCCATGTGACCAGGCAAATCCAAGCATAAGCTTGTGTGGGTACCCCAGTTGGCAAGATTAGGTACTGTGAATCTGTGATGTCCTCAGTTTGGTAGAACACGTCATTGAGCCAATATATTATGGTGAAGTACATGCCATTGATCATCTTCATCAATAACCTTGAGCTGGCTCAATATGATAAACCAAGAAAATGAAAGCAAAAACTATATCACCTCAATAATCTTGTCTTGAAAGTCTTTTCGAGAGCTTTCTACTGTTATAGATTCACAAATTTGGATTTATAACGAAAAAATTATTGAATTTTGAAATTTGAAGGAGGAAAGAGAAAAGACTGTTGTAAGAGAAGAACGAGTTTTCCAGGTTTTACCTTTTGCAACAACTTTTTGCATAATGGAGTTAAAAATTTGCTTCAGGAGCATGGGTCTCATCTACTCATCTTACACATAAAAGCCTTCCTCAAGAAGTTTTGTGGCTTCCACAATAACTTTTGCCAAAGACTTTAATTTTTTTTTTAAATCCGACCCTTGCATCTCCTAACGAATTATGGAAGATGGGTTGGCTCAAAAATGGTCCATGCATGGCCATAGGTGACTATGGATCATTCTCTCTATATATATTTGTGTGTATGTAAGTGTGTGTCTATATATATATATATATATATATATATATGTATGCAAAAAAAAAGTGTAAATGCATGACAAATCCTTTACTAATTTATTACTAGAGAAAAATAACAAAAGTCATGTCTTTTGCCCGTTGATCTACTAAATGACTAAATGAGGAGAAACAATCAATCTTTGTCAGGGTCTTGATTTAGTTTTATAACATTTTAAAAGTAACAAATTAACAAAACCAATCAACATAGGTTTTACAAGTACTAAAATCCATGCAAACCTAACTTGACATAATAGTTGATAAAGTATAACAGCAACATGCATATGAATGATGACATGGTGATTAATAGGAAATTCATGCTAGATTAACCAAGTTCGTAGGGTGGAATAATAAATGCAAATGAAGCGACAACAAACATGCAAAATTGGAAAATTACAAAATGCAGCCCACGCAATCAGGACTAACCGCGTCATCAATAGAGAAACCTTTTGTCCACCTAATAAGAGTTCCAGAAGCAATTGACAATTGCAACACAGGAAAAGAGAAGGTGAATCCTAGTTCCCTCTGCCTACCAGGAGGAAGATGAAATCTTTCACCTTCTTGAGCAACAAATTTTGCAAGTTCTGCTGCAATATAGTCAAAAAGTTCCTGAAAATAGTAACTTTTGAGAAGTTTAGATATTATGCGTGACCACTATGAAACAGGGTGACTAGCAGTCTCAAAAGGACAAAGACTTACCATTGACGTCCCGACCATTAATTTTGGAGGAATTGCAACCTCAGTAAATTCTTGATCAATAATACCACCAATTTTCCCTCCCAATTGCACCCGCAAAACCCGGAAGTTTGTTCCACCAAGGTCCAATGCATAAAATACCCCTTCTTCATCACTTAAATAGGAAAAATGGAAGAGAATAATGCGTCAACTATAATAGCTCAACAGATAAATGCCAATCAATGAAACATATTTATGCTCTCTAGTTCATTTAGAACTCCATGTCAAGTATATTAACAGGAAGAATAAATTTGTCTAGAAAGTGTAACAACATCCATTAAGTTGAAGCATTAATTTCTCTAAATTTAGCCCGATTATAATGCATATCAAGTACTTTTGCTATATTCTACAAAACTAGCACATAAAAATATTAGCAAGCTCATAAAATTGATCATAGAAATAAGTATGTCCAGTACTCCGATGACAGTAGTATACTCATACAGCTAACTGCAATGCGACCTTGAGTTCAGGAGATATTCAAAGAAACTGTTATTGATTTGTCTCTAACAGCGAATGCAAGATCATTCTGCATACTGTGTGACATACTGCCAATACTTGTGAATATAAAGGATTGAAATATATATATACAAATATTGGTAAGGTATAAGTACTGCAGTTACAGTTTTTTTCAGTAGAAATCAGTACCAAAAGAGAAAATGTGTGCTTCTAATGGTTGTTAGAGAGAAAGAGGTTAAATGGAATATAAATGTCTTCACCAGAGAAGTAGATATTGCATGCAAAGAATTATTTTTTTTCTCCCAACTTGTCAATTTCTTAACCCCAAAAAAAACATGAAAGAAATATACCAGTAAACAAAATAGAGAGTAGAAAAAGTTACTAAAGAAAAAAGAAATACTCGAGATAAATATTTCAACTTCTGTAGCTTTATATAATGGAAGTTCATGAAATTTTGTGAACACTTGTGTACACCAAATACTAATAAGAAAAGGAAAAAGATTGATAATATCATTATAGTTCATGAAGAATTATTGATGTCAAAGGTTACTAATGACTGCCTCAATGTTCAAATAATAAACTTATAGTTAATGTCATGATTTTGGTAGAGAAGAAACAAGTACGTATAGGGATGATTAGCCGATTCCAGACTCACTTGTATATTATTGTTATTCTACTATATAGTGCAATGAACAAGGTTGATGCTGAATAATACAATTTAGGAATCATTCATTATCAATATATTGAACAGACATCACAAAGAATAGATTTCATAATAAGATCATTGAAGTAAAACCATGAGAGTTTTTTGTAATTCTATATATAAAGATCTATCAAGGAACCTCGGTAATTGTACCAAGGTCAGTATTCAATAAAATGCCAATCAGTAATTTTAATACAACCATGAACCACCGTCCATTTAAAAAGAAAATCTCAACAATTTATTTCATGATTAACAGAATACATAAAGATATACTTACAAGTTACAATAATCTAATATATATATAGAGAGAGAATTAAAACTATATACCCAGTAGGGAGATTGTCGACGTAGCTGATGAGCATTTTGAGTTTGCTGCCACCTTCTTCATAGGCGAGACCGGCGTGCATCTCCACGGTCATGGCGTCAGCCACCTGCTTGAGCTTCGAGCAGGGGGTCCCAAACTTCTCTTCCAATTCCTTCAGAATGGCGCTGGCGCGGGCCAGCGGCTGGAGCTCCGCATTCGTTGGCGCACGATTAGCGCCACCGCGGCACACACAGCCGTGCCGCCTATAACTGCCGCTGTCACTGCCACCTTCCCCATAGCGAATCGAAGTAGAAATCAAAATTGCCAAATTTATTTTTTTTAAAAAAAAGTGAAGCAGCGGCGTGGTGTCAGATGAAAAGCTGACGAAAGACCATATCTTGATGAATATAAGATTGAGATTTGAGGGAGCCCCAAACCAAAAAAAAATGGAAATTATATAAAATAGTGAAATTTTATTTTGAAAAAACAAAATAAAAATAGAGCGCTTTTAGTCGGAAGGAAAACTTTCTTTATACGGTAAACGGAAGTTATGAACTAAATTCGTTCTCATTCGAGTGGCCAACCCACTGTAGCTACCCACGTGCCTATCTCTAAGTCCTAATTCCTGGGACATTATTAATAATAATATCAATATTAATATTAATATTCAAATCTTTTTACAATTATTAAGGGATAAATAACCTTTTTGGCCATTACGACATCTTTGAGTCCGATTTTCATTCGATTCATCAAACTTTTTTTTCTTCTGATCGAATAATTGTCTTTCTCAAAACTTACAAAATAATCATTCCTTATAATTTCAAATTCCTAAAAAAGCAGACGGAAAAAAGTTCGATTCATCATTAAACTCCACTTTTTTGATATGGGCGAGTTTTCTTGATGTGTGGACGAATCATTCTTTCCATTTTCAGTTTTCACATCTGATAATAATAATTGAATACTGAAAAATAAATACTTTATAATTTCATTTATTTATAATAATACTGTTCATAATTAATTTCATTTATTTATAATAATTTTAAAATTAATCATTTATAATTTTAAAATTAATTTACTCGCTCATACTTTTAAAATTAATTATTTGCTTATAATTTTAAAATTAATTAATGTTTATAATTTTAAAATAATTTCTTCGCTTATAATGTTAAAATTAATTACTGTTCATAGTTTTAAAAATAATTTCTTCGTTTATAATTTTAAAAATAATTATTGTTTATAATTTTAAAATTAATTACTGCTTCATAGTTTTGTAAATAATTTCTTCGTTTATAATTTTAAAAATAATTACTGTTTATAATTTTAAAATAATTTCTTGCTTATAATGTTAAAATTAATTACTTTGTTCATAGTTTTAAAAATAATTTCTTGCTTATAATTTTAAAAATAATTACTTATTTATAATTTTAAAATTAATTAATGTTTATACTTTTAAAATTAATTATTGTTCATAGTTTTGAAAATAATTTCTTTCGCTTATAATTTTAAAAATAATTCATCGCTTATAATTTTAAAATTAATCGCTTATAATTTTAAAATTAATTTCTTGTTTATACTTTTAAAATTATTTACCGTTTATAATTTTAAAATTAATTCTTGCTTATAATTTTATTAATTAAAATTATTATTATTATTTTGAAATTATTATTATTATTTAAAAATTATTATTATTATTTTAAAATTATTATTATTATTCTTATTTTTATTTTTATTATTTTTATTTTTAAATTATTATTAAGATACAATTATTTTTACACATAACAAAACCATATACACATAAGCAAAAAAATAGAGTCAAATCGTCAACTCAACACTTCCTTTCGCCAACTCAGCATTCCGTCCGTTTTTTGGACGAAAATTGTAAGGAATGACAATTTTGTAAGTTTTTGAGAGTATAGTTATTCGATTATAACAAAAAAAATTTCGATAACCACAATAAAAACCGGACCCTAATACAGTGACCAAAAGGTTATTTATCCCCAATTATTAAGTATAACTAATATTGTGACGCCCCCAAAATTAGGTATACGTCACCCATCTTGAGTCGCCACTTACATGGTACATAAATTCAAATACAACTTACTAACATAACGTAGGTATACAATACGACATAAATCGTGAGTTTGAATACAAATATTGTCTACTAGATATTATACAAACTCAAAAGGAGTCCTCATTACAACTATTATCACACTATTTTCACGTAATAGTGAGGACTACTAATGCTATCCTCCTCGACCATTACTTCCGCTCCCCGACTAAGTCCAAATATGTTCTCATTTCCTCAAGAAGAAATGGTGAAAGAAAGGGTGAGCTCAACTAGCCCAAAGAAGAAATATTATGACTAAGATAATGCGAATAAATTATCATTAGCCTTGAACAATGTTAAACCGATAAAATACAATAGACAACCAAATTTAACTACAAATGAATATGCGAATCCATTAAAAGAGTCAAGTAGAGAATAAAAGTCTACTATCTTTTAGGTTTTAAAAGGTTTTCATCAATTTTATCACGAGACTCAACAATAAATAAACCACCACATCTAATCATCCCCAGCATTACACGGTCAAGGATTTTCATCAAATTATCAATGGTCAAATGACTATACCGAATCACCTCGGTCATAATCATACCAAAACTATCCATCATCGCATTCACAGCCACCGAGGACTTTTGTCACATCATTTATATCAAGCCATGATTATACCGAATGATCCTCGTCATAATCATACTAAGTTCATCTATGCAGCGTAAGCCAAAGATAACATAATATAACATGAGGATGATGACAATGACATAATAATTCAATAAAACAAGTTCAAGAATTATTTTATCCAGGGAATTATTAACGCCCAAATTGTCAACAAGATCTTTGTTTTGTAGAGTAAAATTCAAGAATGATCGGAAGAATATTTCCATGAAAAGATATCGGATGAAACGCAAATATCAAGGATATTCTACTAATTTCATGGAGTATAGAAAGTCAAAATTTTAACCAACTGGGTATAATAAAGAATGGAATAACAAAAGAAATCACCATGCATGCAGATTTATTGCATGGCATGTGTTATTCCAACATAATAATAATAACGGAACCAGTCGTGAAATTCACACCGCATGTGATGATCCAAATGTAATAATAAATGTCTTTGAATAATAAACAATGGAACCAGTGCGGTGTAAAACACACGATGTGATATTCCAACAGAATAATAAACAATGGAACCAGTCCTGTAAAACACACGCATGTGATATTCCAATGTAATAATAAAGAATGAAATAACGAAGAAGATCACCAAGTATAGGGGATTCCACAGATCTGAGTTATTCCAATGTAATAAATAAGAATGGAATAATATAAGGATTTCACCAAGTATAGGGTGTCTGCGTATACAAGTTATGTATAGGGTATAACACTTTTACAAAAGTTATTCCAATGTAATAATAATGAATGGAATAATGAAGTTCTCTTCATGAATAAGAAAGAATAACACCACTTACTACGCGTACAACAAATAATACCCCTCACCGTAAAAAGACACCGGATATCAAAGTAGTGAAGTACCGTAATACTTTTCTTCTTTCTCTCTATAGATTTTCTCTATATAACTTCTCTATATATTTTCTCTCTGTAGAGTTTCAAAGAATTAAGTAAGAAAATAATGAAGGAATGAGCTTCTATTTATAGGAAAATAGAATGCATAGTAATTAATCCATGAACGGTCCGTATTGATTTACTTTAATCGACGATTCATATTTAAAGTAAAATCTTTTAAATAAAACATCATATATTCTATTTATATAAAAATATTTTACTATGCAAACACTATGCAACACTATGCAAAACACTATGCAACACTATGCATAATAAAATATAATATATTCTATTTATAGAATAACTTTAATAAAATATTCTGCTTTTATATGAAAAGATGTTTCGCTTTTATTACGTTAATAATACTGAATAAAACAAAACGTCATTATCGCTTATAATAATTCATATTATTAATCGGATGATAATGGAATCAAACCGAGTGACTTCTCACATAAGTATCGATAATCAATACCGTAATGCTACTATGCAACCACACGTATTCTTCGTACTTTTACTACCGAAGTAGTTCAACAATATCAATGGTAAAACTTCCGTCGTTATTTCAATAAAATATTTTTTGTCGTTTTCTCAATCCGAATGATAATTACATTGTGGGTCCACCAATGATTGAGTAGTTATCAGACGAATATTCCCTGCTAAGTTTTAATATTCCCGACCAATCGAATATAATATCACCACTTGCATACTTTGCAAAATTTATAAATACTACCCACAACTATAATATTATCTCAAATTCACACCATAATATTAAAAATTATTTCACAAAATTTAAATCTTTATTGATAAAATCTGGGGTCTCACAATCTCCCTCCTTATGGAATTTCGCCCTCGAAATTATGGTAATGCATACCTAGTATGATAAGAGGTGAGGATACCTTGAATACCTTTATCGTTAAAATATTAAATTCATCTTCGCATCCGCCAAAGATATTCATTAACAATTCATCTTTGCACTACGCATCTAAAGATATACAACTCAGAAACCAATAATGCCGAGACGCAGCGACAATAAGTATCACAACCACGAATTATCCATGCACCATCGCCAAGGATATTCGTGTTTACTGATCCATGATTATACCAAATAATCCTTGGTCATAATCATACCAAGTCTATCAATGCACTACTACTGACGAGATGACTTTTACCACATCCATGAATTAATATTTCATTCTTTGAGACTCAAATTTCAATAATTAATCCATATCATCGAATCATCCCCGCACTACGCACTCAAGGATATTCATTAGTATCACGACCACGAATTATCCATGCACTACGGCCAAAGATAATCGTGTATTCATTAAGTATCACGACCACAAATTATCCATGCACTACTACCAAAGATAATCGTGTATTCATTAGTATCACGACCACAAATTATCCATGACTACGACCAAAGATAATCGTATATTCATTAGTATCACGACCATAAATTATCCATGCACTACTACTGCGAAGATAATCGTGTATTCATTAGTATCACGACCACAAATTATCCATGCACTACTACCGAAAGATAATCGTGTATTCATTAAGATCACGACCACAAATTATCCATGCACTACTACCAAAGATAATCGTGTATTCATTAGTATCACGACCATAAATTATCCATGCACTACTACCAAAGATAATCGTGTATTCATTAGTATCACGACCACAAATTATCCATGCACTACTACTACCAAAGATAATCGTGTTTTCAATTACGGTTATGATTATACCGAACAATCCTCAGTCATAATCATACCAAGTCCATCTATGCACTTCTGAGCCACGAGATGACTTTCAACATAATATAAACATGAGGATAATGATATAAAGAATTAATCCAATGAGATAAAGGATAAGTATTAAACATTTATAATATAATTTATCCAGGATTCAAGAATATCCCCATGTTATCAATCACTTAATAATCTCATAATCTAATATCATTAATATTATAACAATATTTTAATCATTTCTTAAATTTATAAATAATTTATCTCAATTGTTTACGCTTTTACCATATAATGCATTTAATCATTCAAAAATGCCATACTCATAAGATATCATCACCAATTATCAAATCCTCATCAAAAAATATGCATATACTCTATATAGGATTCTCTACCATAAAATCCTATTTTCAACTTTGTTACTTCACATAACATATTTAACTCATATGTTCGTAACTAAACTATTTTCATGAAAAATACCAAATTAGTCCCAAAAATATTTCTTTTCTGAGATTTAGCATAATATAGTCCCATAATGAAAATATATTTTTCTCAGAATTTTTAAAATTCATTTACTATTTCTCAAAAATCAATTTCTAATTAATTCCTTAAGAAATTAGCTACCTCAAGGTTAACTTCAGAAATTCCCAAATCTTGGCAGGACCTTATACATGTTAACTTGAGCTTCTAGTTTAAATTTCATGGTCATCGGAGTTATAGAACTCGGTTATATAAGATTTTTTTAAAAAACCTAAATATTGAAATAGTCATAACTTGCTCATTTTAAGTCGAGAATGAGCTCATTTTTGGACAGGAGGTACTTTATACCATATAACTTCATGTCCCAAAAGGCCAGAATTTTTTCATAATTTAAGTGGTCAAAACAGCCCTCTAAAATCATGGCGGTTTTTTTTCGGTTTTTGCAGCTTTGCACTCCTTTGCTAAAATCAGTCCACACAAAAATCTACAACACCTTTTCTAGTAATTCCACTTGGATTAGTTAGGTAACTCATAGATCTAACTCTAGGACTTGACCACACTCAAAAATTCAAAATATAATAAGAGATTTGGTCAATTGAATTTCATATTACGTTTTCACCAAAATCGATTTTCAACTCTTTGTGATTTCTAAGAAACTTTCATGTTTTCACATACTAACCAACATAACTCATCATAACACTTACTAATACCATGAATACCCATGATTTTCATTAGTCCAATGCTTTTATTATGACTTTCATCATAAACCACGTAAATCTGCTCATTTTAGTTGAAGAAATATTTGAGGGTTTAAAAATGGGTTTTATGTCTTTGGGGTCAATACAAAATTCGATTGCACGCCTAAGTAGGCTAAGAAGTCTTCAAGAATACGCCAGAAATTTATTAATAATAGAAATATCATTCAAAACTGTGACTCTCATCCAAGACTTGGATAAGACGTCACATTAATACCAACTCGTGACTTCTATCCCTTAACCTAGATAAAGATCTCACAATGATACCTATAAACTTGTCATCTTCATTCACGATGTCGCCACTGAAATTCGCTTCGGTCATTCCATTCCACACACAAGAAGTCAACAACGAAAGGTTCGGGGCTCTTTACTTATGGCTTAATATAACAATAATTGACTTTAGTAGTTTGGTTACTTGAATTCGCACAACAAGTTGGTTATGAATATAAAAGCTAACAACCTTACGAAAAGCATGATGAGTAGTTAACCAATTGATTCCTAAAATCACATCAAAGGCAAATATTTTCAAAAAAGATAAGATCGTCGGGGTAATGTGAAAATGTTTATTTGAATCAAACAAGATTTAAAAATAGTTAAGAAACGAAGGCTCCTACTAAACGAAGTTTCACCAATAAGTCAAAGTTTAACTTCTTCTGAGTCAAATTTAAACGTTGAACACAACTAGGTGAAATAAAAGAGTGGGTAGAATCGGTATCTAACACGGTATAGACTTCGCAAGAGCTTTCACGATTAACTTACGAGGATAATTTTATTCGGGTTCCTCGTCACGAGAAAAAAAAAAAAAGCTCTCTCTTAAACTACACGGCTTTTGGTTTGTGCAGGGATGACCTTTGGTGCCTCCATCCTAGTTGAATTTGTCTTGATGTGAACGATAAAATCGAGCTAAGTGACCTTCTCTTCCACAATTATAACATGCTTTGAATGACATGGCGCGCATGATTCGGATCGATGTGTCCCTCTCCTCGCATTTGAAGCATATGATAGGTGGTCTTTCTCCTTCCTTAACAACGGTCTTTGGTCGACGTCTTTCCATCATTGTTGAATCTCCTTTTCTTGAAATGTCCATTCTTATTGTTTTGGCCTGATTACCATCGAAGTGGTTACCATATCTCGGCCCGTTGATTCCCTCCACGCTTGTTGTCACCGCTTCGATGACTACTCTCATTGGTATATTATAATTTTGCTAGGTTTCTTCTTTTAGTTATATTGACTTTCGTTATTGCGCTCCACTAATCGAGCCCTATTTACAACATCTGAATAAAAACACGGTTTATGAGAAATAAGATGTTGGCGTATCTCCGCTTCAAACCTCTTAAAAACATTCGCGCCATTCTCTCTTCATTATCCACCAAGTGGGGGACGAAACCGTGATAACTCGCAAATTTTGCCTCGTATTGCGACACGGTCCATATTGTTTTGTTCCAACTTGATAAACTCCACCTCCTTCATCTGGCGAATACTTTCGGGAAAGTATTTGTCGTTGAACGACTCTGGAACTTCTCCCAAGATATCTTGATCAAAGACGTTGAGTACGTTTCTGGAATTCCCACCGAAGAATCACTCTCCGCGCAACATAAAGGCGCAAAAGGAACCTTTTGCTCCTCGGAGCATCCCAAGACATCAAATATCTTGGTAATCTGCTTTATCCATGCTTCCGCCGAAGTGGTTTTGGCTTTCCTTAAACTCCGGTGGTCCCAGCTCTTGAATTGTTTAGCGGTGACCACCCGAGAGTTTTTCGTGTTTCCACCTACGTTTTGGGCGAGAGTCGTTACTTTGATGTTGCATGAATTCTAAAACCTCTTAAACGTCTCTGTCGTTCATCAATTGATCGGTGTTGTTGTTTACGGGAGGATTATCGCCATCCTGTTGCACATTGTCCTGATTATTGATCCGTGGAGAATCAACGGTCTCACATGCTCCATTCTTATTCTCAACATTCTCGGATGCCATTTTCAAACACCGCCACAAAATAAGGGTTAATTGTCATGCAACATATTATCACTATATTACGATCGACCAATCAAATATCAAATAAACTTAGGTAGGTCATACTAAGCAAGGTATTCCCCGTCTCTCCCTCCTAATACTATTCTCACATCTTAGCTGAGGATCATATCCTAAGCTCGATACTAACCGTGGCGCCCCCAAAATTAGGTATCGTCACCCATCTTGAGTCGCCACTTACATGGTACATAAATTCAAATACAACTTACTAACATAACTGCTAGGTATGCAATACGACATAAAGCGTGAGTTTGAATACAAATATTGTCTACTAGATATTATACAAACTCAAAAGGAGTCCTCATTACAACTATTATCACACTATTTCACGAATAGTGAGGACTACTAATGCTATCCTCTGGACCATTACTCCGTTCCCCGACTGTCTCGTCCACCTATGTTCTCATTTCACGAAGAAAAAAGTGAAAGAAAGGGTGAGCTCAACTATCCCGAAGAAATATTATGACTAAGATAATGCGAATAAATTATCATTAGCCTTCAACAATGTTAAACCGATAAAATACAATGAGACAACCAGGTTTAACTACATATGAATATGCGAATCCATTAAAAGAGTCAAGTAGAGAATAAAGTCTACTATCTTTTAGGTTTTAAAAGTTTTCATCAATTTTTATCACGAGACTCGACAATAAATAAACCACCACATCTAATCATCCACGTACCACCCGCCAAGGATTTTCATCAAATTATCAATGGTCATGACTATACTTAATCACCCCGGTCATAATCATACCAAAAACTATCCATCAACTGCATTACAATGGGCCACCGAGGACTTTTGTCACATCATTTATATCAAGCCGTGATTAAACCGAATGATCCTCGGTCATAATCATACTAAGTTCATCTATGCACGTAAGCCAAAGATAACATAATATAACATGAGGATGATGACAATGACATAATAATTCAATAAAACAAGTTCAAGAATTATTTTATCCGGGAATTATTAACGTCCAAATTGTCAACAAGATCTTGTTTTTTGTAGAGTAAAATTCAAGAATGATCGGAAGAATATTTCCGTGAAAGATCTTTGGATGAAACGCAAAAATATCGAGGATATTCTACTAATTTCATGGAGTATAGAAGTCAAAGTTTTAACCAACCGGGTATAATAAAGAATGGAATAACAAAAGAAATCACCATGCATGCGGTACTTGCATATGTATTAAGGTTATTCTAACGAGAATAATAATAACGGAACCGAGTCGGTGAAATTCACAAGCGGGATGATCATCAAAATAATAAATGCTAAATAATAAACAATGGAACCAGTGCAGGTAAAACACACGATGAGATATTCCAACAGAATAATAAATGCGGAATAATAAACAATGGAACCGAGTCCTGTAAAACACACGCGGATATTCCAACGTAATAATAAATGCGAATAATAAACAATGGAACCAGTCCCGTGTAAAACACACATGAGCAGTGATATTCCAAATGAATAATAAAGAATGGAATAACGTAAGAAGATCACCAAGTATAGGGGATTCCACGTATCTGAGGTTATGTGGCGCCCCCAAAATTAGGTATACGTCACCAATCTTGGGTCGCCACTTATATGGTACATAAATTCAAATACAACTTACTAATATAAGCGTAGGTATGCAATACTGACATAAGCGTGAGTTTGAATACAAATATTGTCTACTAGATATTATACAAACTCAACGGAGTCCTCTTTACTACTATTATCACACTTATTTCACGAATAGTGAGGATCTGCTAATCTTATCCTGCGGACCATTACTCCGCTTCTCGACTGGTCCCGCCTATGTTCTCATTTCACGAAGAGAACGGTGAAAGAAAGGGTGAGCTCAACTAGCCCAAGAAGAAATATTATGACTAAGATAATGCGAGAATAATTTATCATTAGCCTTGAATGTGTTAAACCGATAAAATACAATGAGACAACAAGTTTAATGCAATGAATAAGCGATCCATTAAAAGAGTCAAGTAGAGAATAAAGTCTACTATCTTTTAGGTTTTAAAAGGTTTTTCATCATCATTATAGTGAGACTCGACTTTAATAAATAATCCACATCATCGAATCACCCCCACTTGCTTACTGACCAAGGATATTCATCAAATTATCAATGGTGTAATACTATACCGAATCACCCACGGTCATAATCATACCAAAACTATCCATCATTGCATTCTGAGACCAACCGAGGACTTTTATCACATCATTTATAACAAGCCATGATTATACTTAATGATCCACAATTCATAATCATACTAAGTTCATCTATACACGTGGTAGAAGATAACATAATATAACATGAGGATGATGACAATGACATAATAATTCAATAAAACAAGTTCAAGAATTATTTTATCCGGGAATTATTAACGTCCAAATTGTCAAAATGATCTTTACTTTGTGAGAGTAAAATTCAAGAATGATCGGAAGAATATTTCCATGAAAAGATCTTTGGATGAAACGTAAATATCAAGGATATTCTACTAATTTCATGGAGTATAGAAGTCAAAGTTTTAACCAACCGGGTATAATAAAGAATGGAATAACAAAAGAAATCACCGTGCATGCGGTACTTGGCATAGATGCAGTTATTCCAACGAGAATAATAATAACGGAACGGTCGGTCGTGAAATTCACATTCACCGATAGGATGTTCCAACGTAATAATAAAGATGGAACCAAATCCGGTGTAAAACACGATAGGATATTCCAACGAGAATGATAAAAAAGGCGGAACCGGTCCCAAGGCGTAAAACGCATGTGACGTGGATATTCCAACGAATAATAAAGATTTTAACCGGTCCTGTAAAACACTGTGAGCGGGATGTTCCAACGAGAATAATAGAAGAATGTCACCAAGTATAGGGTAAAACCATTATACACGAAGTTATTCCAACGAATAATAAGCGATAGAATAACAACAGTTCTCTTCATGAATAAGAAAGAATAACACCCCTTACGTATACAACAAATAATATTCCCTACCTTAGAAGAACTGAATATTGGCGAGGTGAAGTAGCGAATACTTTTCTTCTTTCTCTCTATATAGTTTCTCTCTCTAGAGTTTGATTGAATTAAATGAAAATAATGAAGCACTAGGCCTCTATTTATAGAAGATTTCTAGCTTACTTTTGCCGTGTGAAAAAAGCAAGTGGCTCGGCGCTTGTAATGTGAAACGACAAGTGGTTCGGCGCTTTGTAATGTGAAGCGACAAGTGGTTCGACGCTGGTAAAGGTAATTACTATTGACGAAGGTAATTACTATTCACAAAGGTAATTACTATTGACGAAGGTAATTACTATTGACGAAGATAATTACTATTCACAAAGGTAATTACTATTGACGAAGGTAATTACTATTGACGAAGATAATTACTATTCACAAAGGTAATTACTATTGACGAAAGTAATTACTATTGACGAAGAGACTCTTAGATGATGACATATGGGCCCCCCATAAAATAATCAAACTTACCACAAACGTCTCATAACAGACTCTTTATATACATTAAGGATTGAATAAATATTACCACAAATCATTTTATTTTTAATCAACACATTTTTTTTAATCTTTCAACAATTATTAATCATTTATAACTTGTCGTCTCAATTATTGATTTAATACTATAACATATTATACGTATTGATCTTGTGACAATAATTGAATCAATAATATAAGAGATATGATCTGAAGAATTATTGTAGCGAATAATTGAAAGCATACCGATGACTTCTCACGTAAGCATCAATAATCAATATCGTGTCTTCTTATCTGACTACGCGTATTCTTTCGTACTTTTCTTCTTTGGGTAGTTCAACGCTTTTTAACGAATAACACCTCTGCCGTTATTTTTATAGAAAGATAATTTTGTCGTTTTCTAACTACGACAATACTTCCTTTAATGGGGTCCACCAATGATTGAGCCGTCGTTGAATATTCCCCAACAAAAAGAATATTCCCCAGACCAAACGAATATTTTATAACAACTTGCATACTTTTGCAAAATTTATAAATACTACCCACAACTATAATATTATCTTAAATTCACACCATAATATTAAAATTATTTAAACAAAATTTAAATCTTTATTGATAAAATATGGGGTCTCACGGGTTATTCCAACGTAATAAATAAGAATGGAATAATATAAGGATTTCACCAAGTATAGGGTATCTGCGCATGACAT
The DNA here is from genome assembly GCA_020205615.1 of Panax quinquefolius. Lineage (NCBI taxonomy): Eukaryota > Viridiplantae > Streptophyta > Magnoliopsida > Apiales > Araliaceae > Panax > Panax quinquefolius. The sequence goes on along the minus strand of CM035169.1, from coordinate 3,116,125 downwards.
GAGTTATGTATAGGGTATACCACTTTTACAAAAGTTATTCCAACAAAATAATAATGAATGGAATAATAGAAGTTCTCTTCATGAATAAGAAAGAATAACACCCTTTACTGATACAACAAATAATACCCACTACCGTAAAAGACACCGGATATCAAAGTAGTGAAGTGCAGAATACTCTTCTTCTTTCTCTATAGATTTTCTCTCTATAAGCTTCTCTCATAATTTCTCTCTCTGAGTTTCAGGTGAATTTGTAAGAAAATAATGAAGGAATGAGCTTACATATTTATAGGAAAATAGAATGCATAGTAATTAATCCATGAATCGGTCCGAGTTGATTTACTTTAATCGACGGTCCATATTTAAAAGCAAAATCTTTTTAAATAAAATATCATATATTACATTTATATAAAAATATTTTACTATGCAAACACTATGCAACACTATGCAAAACACTATATCAACACTATGCATAATAAAATATAATATATTACATTTATAGAATAACTTTAATAAAGTATTACATTATATATGAAAAGATGTTTACATTTTATTACGTTAATAATCTGAATAAAACAAAACATCATTATCGCTATAATAATTCATATTATTAATCGACAATAATGGAATCAAACCGAGTGACTTCTCATATAAGCATCAATAATCAATACCGGTGTCTTTCTTGTGCAACCACACGTATTCTTCGTACTTTTACTACTAGGAAGTAGTTCAACAATATCAACTAAAACTTCCGCCGTTATTTCAATAAAATATTTTGTCGTTTTCTCGATCCGATGAATAATTTACATTATGGGGTCCACCAATGATTGAGCCGTTATGCGAATATTCCTGCTAATGAAGAATATTCCCAGGCCAATCGAATATAATATCACCACTTGCATACTTTGCAAAATTTATAAATACTACCCACAACTATAATATTATCTCAAATTGACACCATAATATTAAAAAATTATTTCGACAAAATTTAAATCTTTATTGATAAAATCTGGGGTCTCACAAATATACTTACCTATATAACTATTAACAGAGGCGGAACTAGGGGGCGGAGGCATCTGACACTGGTAGGCTGTCGGCACATCGGGCGGGGGAGAGACATCTGAGTATTTGATCATGGTAGGCTGTCGGCGCCCGCGACGAAGAAGAAGTTTCCTGTGTGGAGGGGTGCGTTTTCATGCAGGGTGAGGTTAATGCGTTTTCATGTACACTCCTCCACTACTCTTCATTCAACCATTTCATCGAGCAGATGGTGTGCATATTCATCTGGAGCAGGGGAGCAACGATCTCAACCTTAACTTAAATTTCGGAGAGGGCGGGAGCAGTTGTTAAGAGTTGCTCTCAAGTAGTTCCGCCATTCACAATATTCATATGGTGCTAAGCTCTTTGATTGATTGCAATAAAATTCATGGGTACTGCTACTGCTCCATTTTTGTTCCTTTTTCTGTCACAATATTTTTTATTGGCATCATCGTCATCATCACCATTAGACCTATCAAAATATGGTTATGTGTTGGTTTTGATTTTCAAAATATGGTTAACCAACCATTTAAGAATCACATAATATTTTTTTTTTGGGGTGGCGTGGCGTGGGGTGGGGGTGAAGTGGCGTGGGGTGGTGGTAAGGGGTGTATACATAATATTATTTTTTTTGGGTGTGGGTGTGGGTGTGGGTGTGGGTGGGGGTGGGGTGGGGGGTGGAGGGTGGGGTGAGGGTAGGGTGGGGTGGGAGGTGGTGGTAAGGGGTGTATACATAATCACATAATATTATTTTTTGGAAGAGTTAAAAGTAGTATGCACAACAAGCCATGACAATGATTAACTTTAGGATTTGGTTACTTTGAATTAGTATATGAGGTTGTTATAAATATAAAAGCTAACAACCTTACGAAAAGCATGATGAGTAGTAAACCAATTGACTCAAAATCACATCAAAGGCAAATATTTTCAAAAAGATAAGATCGACGAATAACGTGAAAATGTTTATTTGAATTAAACAAGATTTAAAAATAAGAAGCAGTATGTGAAGGCTCCTACTTAACGAAGTTTCAACCAATAAGTCAAAGTTTAACTTCTTGAGTCAAATTCAAACGTTGAATGCAACTAGGTGAAATAAAAGAGTGGGTAGGCGGTATCTAACACGGTATAGACTTCGCAAGCTTACGATTAACTTACAAGTGATAATTTTATTCGGGTTCCTCGTCACGAGAAAAAAAACGCTCTCTCTTAAACTCTACCGGCTCTGGTTTATGCGGGGAATGACCTTTGGTGCCTCCATCCTAGTTGAATTCGTCTTGATGAACGACAAAATCGAGCTAAGTGGCCTTCTTCTTCCTGATTATAACATGCTTTTGGATGGCGTGGCGTAGTTCGAGATGATGTGTCCTCTCCTCGCATTTGAAAGCATATGATAGGTGGTCCTTCTCCTTCCTTAACAACAGTCTTTGGTCTTGGCGTCTTTCCATCATTGTTGAATCTCCTTTTCTTGAAATGTCCATTCTTATTATTTTGGCCTGATTACCAAAGTGGTTACCATATCTGCCACATTGATTTCTCCACGCTTGTTGTCACCGCGATGATACTCTCTCTCATTTGGTATTATAATTTTTGAAATACTCTCTCTTTTAGTTAAGGTTGACTTCGTTATCGCCTCCACTAATCGAGCCCTATTTACAACATCTGAATAAAAACACGGTTTATGAGAAATAAGATGTTGGCGTATCTCTAACTTCAAACCTCTTAAAACATTCGCGCCATTCTCTTCATTATCCACCAAGTGGGGCCGAAATCATGATAACTCATAAATTTTGCCTCGTATTGCGACACGGTCATATTGTTTTGTTCCAACTTGATAAACTCCACCTCCTTACGTATGGCGAATACTTTTAGGAAAGTATTTGTCGTTGAACGACTCTGGAACTTCTCCCAAGATATCTTGATCACAATGAGGTTGAGTCGTTTCACCGATTCCCACCGATGTCTGCTTTCTCCGCGCATAAATAAAGGCGGCAAAGGAACCTTTTGCTCCTCGAGCATCCCAAGACATCAAATATCTTGGTAATCTGCTTAATCCATGCTTAGCCGCCAGTGGTTTTGGCTCTCCCTTAAACTCCGGTGGTCCCAACTCCTTGAATTGTTTAGCGGTGACCGCCTTGAGAGTTTTCCGTGTTTCCACCTACGTTTTGGGCGAAGTCGCTCTACTTTGATGTTGCATGAATTCTAAAAACCTTTTAAGCGTCTGCGTCGTTCATCAATTGATCGGTGTTGTTGTTTACTGAGAGGATTATCGCCATCCTGTTGCACATTGTCACGATTATTGATCCATGGAGAATCAACGGTCTCACGTGCTCCATTCTTATTCTCAACATTCTCGGATGCCATTTTCAAACACCGCCACAAAATAAGGGTTAATTGACATGCAACATATTATCACTATACTCGGCCAGACCAATCAAATACCAAATAAACTTAGGTAGGTCATACTAGCGAAGAATTCCCATCTCTCCCTCTGAGTTCTATTCTCACATCTTAGCAGGGGATCGTATCCTAAGCTCTGATACCAATGTGACTCTGGACACCAACTTGTGTCACCTCACATCGGTACCCTGTCGACTTGCCACATAGAAGGCGGCGTCCCCTACGGAGATGCGGCTTGGTGCATTCCCCATCATCGAGAAGTCACCGGTGAGAGGCTGGGGCTCTTCACGCATTCCTTCATTATTTTCTTACGAATTCATTGAAACTCTGAGAGAGAATTATAGAGAAGCTATAGAGAAAAGTTATAGAAAGAAGAAGAGTATTACTTTTACTTCACTACTTACATATTGATTCTTTTACGGTGAGGGGTGTTATTCTTTCTTCTTGAAGAGAACTTACATTATTCCATTCATTATTATTACATTGGAATAACTTTGTAAAATTAGCGTACCTATCATAACTTTGTATCTGGGCGTACCTATCTTGGTGAAATCCTTATGTTATTCCATTCTTATTTGTTACATTGGAATAACTTTTGTATATCATGATTTACCTATACTTGGTGACATTCTTATTGTTACATTTGGAATATCACATGCATGTGTTTTACAGGACTTTGGTTCCGTATTTATCATTACATTGGAATATCTATCGTGTGTTTTACAGGATGCAGTTCCATCTTTATTATTACATTGGAACATCACAGTGTAATTTCATTTCACGACAGGTTAAGTTATTATTATTACATTGGAATAACTTTGTATACATCTGAAATCTGCGCATGCGTGGTGATTTCTTTTGTTATTCCATTCTTTATTATACCCGGTTGGTTAAAACTTTGACTTCTATACTCCATGAAATTAGTAGAATATCCTTGATATTTGCGTTTCATCGATATCTTTTCATGAAAATATTCTTGATCATTCTTGAATTTTCTCTACGAAAGCAGATGTCATGTTGACAATTTGGGCGTTAATAATTCATGGATTAAATAATTCTTGAACTTGTTTTATTGAATTATTATGTCATTGTCATCATCCTCGTGTTATATTATGTTATCTTTGGCTTTACGTGCGTAGATGAACTTATTATGATTATGACCGAGGATCATTCGGTATAATCGTGACTTGATATAAATGATGTGACAAAAGTCCTCGATGGCACATAATGCGGTGATGGATAGTTTTTGGTATGATTATGACCCGAGGGTGATTCGGTATAGTCGCTGACCATTGATAATTTGATGAAAATCCTTGGCCAGGTAGTGCGAGGATGATTAGATGTGGTGGTTTATTTATTTATTAATTTGAGTCTCATCGATAAAAATTGATGAAAACCTTTTAAAACCTAAAAGATAGTAGACTTTATTCTCTACTGACTCTTTAAATGGATTGCTTAATTCATTGCGATTAAAGCGGTTTATCTATTGTATTTTATCGGTTTAATCTTGTTGAAAGCTAATGATAATTTATTACGCATTATCTTAGTCATAATATTTCTTCTTGGGCTAGTTGAGCTCACCACTTTCTTTCATTGTTCTCTTGAAATGAGAACATAAATTTGGAGACAGAAGTCGGGGAGCAAGTAATGGTCGGAGGATAGCATTAGTAGTCCTCACTTTATTACGTGAAATAGTGTGATAATAATTATAATGAGGACTTTTGTTTGAGTTTGTATAATATCTAGTAGGCGATATTTGTATTTAAACTCACGATTTATGTCGTATTATACCTGAGCAGTTATGTTAATAAGTTGTATTTAAATTACGTACCATGTAATTGGCGACCCAAGATGGGTGATGTATACCTAATTTTGGGGGTACATGGTATGCTGTCTGACATAAAGCTGTGAGTTTGAATACAAATTTTGTCTCTTAGATATTATCTGAACTCAAAAGAGTCCTCATTACAACTATTATCACCTTTATTTCACGAGAATAGTGAGGACTACTATGCTATCCTCGGACCATTACTCCGTTCCCAGACTCGTCCCGGTTATGTTCTCATTTCACGAAGAGAGCAGGTGAAAGAAAAGGTGAGCTCAACTAGCCCGATGAAATATTATGACTAAGATAATGCAGAATAAATTATCATTAGCCTTCAACGATTAAGCGATAAAATACAATAAACAACCGGTTTAAGCTGCGGCGGAATAATGAATCCATTAAAAGTCGAGTAGAGAATAAATCTCTATCTTTTAGGTTTTAAAGGTTTTCATCAATTTTTATCTTGAGACTCGACAATAAATAAACCACCATCTAATCATCCTGTACCCGCGATCGAGATTTTCATCAAATTATCGATGGTCGTGACTATCTTAGAATCAATTCGTCATAATCATACCAAAACTATCCATCAACGCATTCACAAGCCCTTTGAGGACTTTTGTCACATCATTTATATCGAAGCGTGATTATCTTAGGAATGATCCTGGTCATAATCATACTAAGTTCATCTATACACGTAAGCGAAAGATAACATAATATAACATGAGGATGATGACAATGATTATATAATAATTCAATAAAAAGAAAGAATTATTTAATCCATGAATTATTAACGTCCAATTATCAACGTAATCTTTATTTACGTTAGAGTTAAATTCAAGAATGATCGGAAGAATATTTCCATGAAAGAATCTTGGATGAAAAATGAATATCAAGGATATTCTACTAATTTCATGGAGTATAAATCAAATTTTAACCAATTTGGGTATAATAATAATAACAAAAGAAATCACCGTAAATGCGGTACTTGATTCAACGGAATAATAATAACGGAACGCAAGTTCGAGGTGAAATTCACAAATACGGATGTTCAACAGAATAATAAAGATGGAACCGGTCCGGTGTAAAACAGAATAGGATATTCCAGCGGAATGATAAAAAGGAATTAAATGTAAAACAAAGACGGGATGTTCAAGCGGAATAATAAAAAAGCGGATCCGGTTAAAACACGAGACGGATGTTCCAGCGGAATAATAGAAGAATGTCACCAAGTATAGGGTAAGCGGCATTATACTGAGTTATTACAGAATAATAATAAGCGATGGAATAACATAAGATTTCACAGTATAGGGTATCTGGCGTATCGGTTATGTATAGGGTATGCCACTTTTACGAGTTATTCAGCGAGAATAATAGTGAATGGAATATGAAGTTCTCTTGAAGAAAGAATAACACCCACTACTAGTAAAAAGGCTGAATATAGAAGTAGTGAAGTAGCGAATACTCTTCTTCTACATAACTTTCTATAACCTTCTCTACTATAATTTCTCTCTAGAGTTTGATGAATTAAATAAGAAAATAATGAAGGAATGAGCTTATTTATAGGAAAATGGAATGCGTAGTAACTAATCCATGAGCGGTCCAGATTGATTTACTTTAATCGGCGGTCCATATTTAAAGAAAAATCTTTTAAATAAAATATAATATATTACTATTTATATAAAACATTTTTACTATGCAAACCTTTATGCAATCTTATACAAAACAACATCTGAAAACAACATCTGACACTATGCGTAATAAAATATAATATATTACATTTATAGAATAACTTTAATAAAGTATTCTATTTTATATAAAAGATATTTACATTTTATTACGTTAATAATCTGAATAAAACAAAGCGTCATTATCGTTATAATAATTCATATTATTAATCGTGATAATGGAATCAAGTGAGTGACTTCTCACATAAGCATCGATAATCGTCAGGTGTCTTTCTTATCTGACCACACGTATTCTTTGTGTCTTTTCTTCTACAAGGTAGTTCAAGCGATAACCACGGTAAAACTTCAGCCGTTATTTCAATAAAATATTTTTGTCATTTTCTCGATCAAATAATAATTACATTTGTGGGGTCCACCAATGATTGAGTAGTTATGCGAATATTCCTGCTGTAATAGAATATTCCCAGACCAATCGAATATAATATAACCACTTGCATACTTTGCAAAAATTTATAAATCTACTACCTGACTATAATATTATCTCAAATTCACACCATAATATAAAAATTATTTTGACAAAATTTAAATCTTTATTGATAAAATCAGGGGTCTCTGATCTCCCTCATTATGGAATTTTGCCCTCGAAATTAGAATGCGTTACACGATATGATAAAGAGGTGAGGATACCTTGAATACCTTTTAGTTGAAAACATTAAATTCATTTTTCTTGATCCGGGCGAAGATATTCATTAACAATTCATCTTTACTTTCTGGCGAAAGATAACTTTTACCACATCCATGAATTAATATTTCATTCTTTGAAACTTCGACTCGATAATTAATCCATATCATCGAATCATCCACCTTCTTTACGGGGCGAGGATATTCATTAGTATCACGACCACGAATTATCCATTGCCTTTCTGACGAAGATAATCGTGTATTCATTAGTATCCGACCATAAATTATCCATGCACTACGGCGAAGATAATTGTGTATTCATTAGTATCCGACCACAAATTATCCATGCACTTTCTGACGAAGATAATTGTGTATTCATTAGTATCACGACCACAAATTATCCATGCACTACGGCGAAGATAATTGTGTATTCATTAGTATCACGACCACAAATTATCCATGCACTACTACGAAGATAATTGTGTATTCATTAGTATCACGACCACAAATTATCCATACACTACGGCGAAAGATAATTGTGTATTCATTAGTATCACGACCACAAATTATCCATACACTACTGGCGAAAGATAATTGTGTATTCATTAGTATCACGACCACAAATTATCCATACACTACGGCGAAGATAATTGTGTATTCATTAATATCACGACCACAAATTATCAAGCACTACGGCGAAAGATAATTGTGTATTCATTTCTGATTATGATTATCTGCAAGAACAATCCACAGTCATAATCATACCAAGTCCATCTACAGAGCCCGAGATGACTTTCGACATAATATAAGCATGAGGATAATGATATAAAGAATCGATCAAATGAGATAAAGGATAAATATTAAACATTTATAATATAATTTATCCGAGGATTCAAGAATATCCCCATGTTTTCAATCATAATAATCTCATAATCTAATATCATTAATATTATAACAATATTTTAATCACTTCTTAAATTTATAAACAATTTATCTTAATTATTTACGCTTTACCATATAATGCATTTAATCATTCAAAAATGTCATACTCATAAAATATCATCACCAATTATCAAATCCTCATCAAAAATATGCATATACTACATATAGGATTCTACAAGCATAAAATCCTATTTTCAACTTTGTTACTTCACATAACATATTTAACTCATATGTTAAGTAACTAAACTATTTTCATGAAAATACCAAATCAGCCCCAAAAATATTTCTTTTCTGGGATTTAGCATAATATAGTCCCATAATGAAAATATATTTTTTCTCGAATTTTAAAATTCATTTACTATTTTTAAAATCAATTTCCACTTAATTCCTTAAGAAATTAGCTACCTCAAGTTTAACTCAAAATTCCCAAATCTTGGCAGGACCTTACACATGTTAACGTGAGCTTCAGGTTTAAATTTCATGGTCATGGAGTTATAGAACTACTGGTTATAGCGTTTTTAAATCGGAAAAACCTAAATATTGAAATAGTCATAACTTGCTCATTTAAGTCGAGAATGAGCTCATTTTTGGACAGGAGGTACTTTATACCATATACCTTCATGTCCCAAAAGGCCAGAATTTTTCTCATAATTTAAGTGGCCAAAACAGTCCCTTAAAGTTTCTGGGCAGTAGCATTTTAAAATTTACAGCTTTTACCTCCTTTGCTAAAATCAGTCCACACAAAATCTACAACACCTTTTCAGTAATTCCACTTGGATTAGTTAGGTAACTCATAGATCTAACTCTAGGACTTGACCATACTCAAAAATTCAAAATATAATAGGAGATATGGTCAATTGAATTTCATATTCGTTTTTCACCAAAATCGATTTTCAACTCTTTGTGATTTTTAAGAAACTTTCATGTTTTCACATACCAACCAACATAACTCATCATAAAACTTACTAATACTTCATATACCCATGATTTTCATTATTCCAATGCTTTTATTATGACTTTTATCATAAACCACGTAAAGCTTTGTTCATTTAGTTGAAGAAATATTTGAGGGTTTAAGAAATGGGTTTTTGTCTTTGGGTGTCGATACAAAATTCGATTTCACGCTCTAAGTAGGTTAAGAAGTCTTCATAAATCGCTAGGAAATTTATTAATAATAGAAATATCATTCAAAGCTGTGACTCTCATCTAAGACTTGGATAGTCGTCACATTGATACCAAGCTGTGACTTCTATCCCTTAACCTAGATAGTACCTCACAATGATACCTATAAACTTGCCATCTTCATTCCGATGTGTAAGCCTCTGAAAAGCACGGGCTTGATTGCATTCCACACAAGGAAGTTAACAGCGAAAGGTTAGGGCTCTTTACTTATGGCTTGATATGACAATGATTAACTTTAGGATTTGGTTACTTTGAATTAGTATATGAGGGTTGTTATAAATATAAAGCTAACAACCTTCGAAAAGTATGATGAATAGCTAACCAATTGACTCAAAAATCACATCAAAGGCAAATATTTTCAAAAGATAAGATCGGCGAATAGCGTGAAAATGTTTATTTGAATTAAACAAGATTTAAAAAATAGTAAGCGATAGCGAAGGCTCCTACTAACGAAGTTTCAACCAATAAGTCAAAGTTTAACTTCTTGGTCAAATTCAAGCGTTGAATGCAACTAGGTGAAATAAAAGAGTGGGTAGAAGCGGTATCTAACACGGTATAGACTTATGAGAAACTTACGATTAACTTACCGTGATAATTTTATTCGGGTTCCTCGTCACGAGAAAAAAAAAAAGCTCTCTCTCTTAAACTACAGGCTCTGGTTAAATGCAGGGCGACCTTTGGTGCCTCCATCCTAGTTGAATTAGTCTTGATGGCGACAAAATCGAGCTAAGTGGCCTTCTCTTCCCAATTATAACATGCTTTGGATGGCATGGCGCGATTCGGATGATGTGTCCTCTCCTCGCATTTGAAGCATATGATAGGTGGTCCTTCTCCTTCCTTAACAACGAGTCTTTGGTCTTGGCGTCTTTCCATCATTGTTGAATCTCCTTTTCTTGAAATGTCCATTCTTATTATTTTGGCCTGATTACCACCAAAGTGGTTACCATATCTGGCTTTGTTGATTTCCTCCACGCTTGTTGTCATAACTTGATGACTACTCTCATTTGGTATTATAATTTTGCGGGTACTTTTCTCTTTTTAGTTGCGTTGACTTCGTTATCGCGCTCCACTAATTGAGCCTATTTACAACATCTGAATAAAAACACGGTTTATGAGAAATAAGATGTTGGCGTATCTACGGCTTCAAACCTCTTAAAAACATTAGCGCCATTCTCTCTTCATTATCCACCAAGTGGGGCCTTGAATCGTGATAACTCATGAAATTTTGCCTCGTGTTGCGACACGGTCGTATTGTTTTGTTCCAACTTGATAAACTCCACCTCCTTCATGTGGCGAATACTTTTAGGAAAGTATTTGTCGTTGAAACGACTCTGGAACTTCTCCCAAGATATCTTGATGCAATGAGGTTGAGTCGTTTCTGGAATTCCCACCAGATGTCTGCCTCTCTCCGCATGACATAAAAGCGGCAAAAGAACCTTTTGCTCCTCGGAACATCGAGACATCAAATATCTTGGTGTCTGCTTAATCCATGCTTCCGCTTGAAGTGGTTTTGGCTCTCCCTTAAACTCGGTGGTCCCAACTCCTTGAATTGTTTAGCGGTGACCGCGAGAGAGTTTCCGTGTTTCCACTACGTTTTGGGCGAGGAGTCGCTCTGCTTTGATGTTGCATGAATTCTAAAAACCTTTTAAGCGTCTGAAATCATTCATCAATTGATCGGTGTTGTTGTTTACTGAGAGGATTATCGCCATCACATTGCACATTGTCACGATTATTGATGCATGGAGAATCAGCGGTCTCACATGCTCCATTCTTATTCTCAACATTCTCGGATGCCATTTTCAAACAACGCCACAAAATAAGGGTTAATTGACATACGACATATTATCACTATACTACGTGAGGCCAATCAAATACCAAATAAACTTAGGTAGGTCATACTTAGCGAAGAATTCCCGTCTCTCCCCTCTAGTTCTATTCTCACATCTTGCGAGGATCGTATCCTAAGCTACGATACCAAGCTGTGACTCTGGACACCAACTTGTGTCGACACCTCACATCGGTACTGTCGACTTGCCATAGAAAGCGGCGTCCCTACGGAATGCGGCGGTGCATTCCCATCAACGAAAGTCACCGGCGAGAGGCTGGGGCTCTTCACGCATTCCTTCATTATTTTCTTTACGAATTCATTGAAACTACAGAGAGAAGCTATAGAGAAAGTTATAGAAAGAAGAAAGTGATACCTTACTTCCTTATTCTATATTGGGTTCTTTTCTACGGTAAGGGGTGTTATTCTTTCTTCTTGAAGAGAACTTACATTATTCCATTCATTATTATTACATTGGAATAACACATTGTAAAATTAGCGTACCTATCATAACTTTTGTATCTTGGCGCGTACCTATACTTGGTGAAATCCTTATGTTATTCCATTCTTATTTGTTACATTGGAATAACTTTGTATCTGTGATTTACCTATACTTGGTGACATTCTTATTTGTTACATTTGGAATATCACATGCATGTGTGTTTACAGGACACGGTTAAAATGTTATCATTACATTTGGAATATCTATACATGTGTTTTACAGGATGCAGTTCCATCTTTATTATTACATTTGGAACATCACATCGATTGTGAATTTCACGACACAGTTCCGTTATTATTATTACATTGGAATAACTTTTAATACATCTGAAATCTGATACATGCGTGGTGATTTCTTTTGTTATTCCATTCTTTATTATACCCGGTTGGTTAAAACTTTGACTTCTATACTCCATGAAATTAGTAGAATATCCTTGATATTTGCGTTTCATCGATATCTTTTCATGAAAATATTCTTACGATCATTCTTGAATTTTACTCTCTGAAAGCAGATATCATGTTGACAATTTGGGCGTTAATAATTCATGGATTAAATAATTCTTGAACTTGTTTTATTGAATTATTATGTCATTGTCATCATCCTCGTATTATATTATGTTATCTTTGGCTTACGTGCGTAGATGAACTTATTATGATTATGACCGAGGATCATTCGGTATAATCATGACTTGATATAAATGATGTGATAAAAGTCCTCGATGGCACAGTAATGCGGTGATGGATAGTTTTGGTATGATTATGACCGGGGGTGATTCGGTATAGTCATGACCATTGATAATTTGATGAAAATCCTTGGCCAGTGAATGCGAGGGGATGATTAGATGTGGTGGTTTATTTATTAAAATTTGAGTCTCGTGATAAAAATTGATGAAAACCTTTTAAAACCTAAAAGATAGTAGACTTTATTCTCTCTTGACTCTTTAAATGGATTCTTAATTCATTGCAGATTAAAGCTGGTTTATCTATTGTATTTTATCGGTTTAATCTTGTTGAAAGCTAATGATAATTTATTACGCATTATCTTAGTCATAATATTTCTTCTTGGGGCTAGTTGAGCTCACCCTTTCTTTCATTGTTCTCTTGAGAAATGAGAACATAAATTGGAGACGAGTCGGGGAGCAGTAATGGTCGAGAGAGGATAGCATTAGTAGTCCTCATTATTACGTGAAATAGTGTGATAATAATTGTAATGAGGACTTTTTGTTTGAGTTTGTATAATATCTAGTAGGCGATATTTGTATTTAAACTCACGATTTATGTAAAGTATTGTACCACGGCAGTTATGTTAATAAGTTGTATTTAAATTACATACCATGTAATTGGCGACCCAAGATGGGTGATGTATACTAATTTTGGGGTACATAAATATACAATCTGACATAAGCTGTGAGTTTGAATACAAATTTTGTCTACTAGATATTATCTGAACTCGAAAGGTCCTCATTACTGACTATTATCACCTTATTTCACTGAATAGTGAGGATGATACTTCCTCAGACCAACTGGTGAAAAATTCTGAAGAAAACGATTAAAAGAAAAGGTAAAGGTGAAATCGTCAATAATCCGAATAAATCAAATGTGAAAATAATTGAAGTGATCGCTTATCTTTGAAAATAAAGAATTTGAAAAGCGATTAAACGTCAAATGAGAATCAAACGGAATTAAAATCGGGGTCAACGAGAAGTGAAAAATAATAAATAATAATAAAGAGGAACCGGTCAGGTGTAAAACACCAGAGGCGGGAGATAATTCAGCGGAATAATAATGAAGAATGTCACCAAATATAGAATTGTAATGTATCTGAAGAATATGTGTCTAAGAATAATAAGCGATGGAATAACATAAGTTTCACCAGTATAGGGTATCAGCGTGTATCACGAGTTATGTATAGGGTATGCCACTTTTACGAGTTATTCAACGAGAATAATAGTGAATGGAATAACAGAAGTTCTCTTGAAGAAAAAGAATAACACCCTTCTACAGATTATTCAGTAAAAGAGAATATAGAAGTAGTGAAGTAGCGAGAATCTAAATCTTCTTGCTCTATAACTTTCTCTATAAACTTCTCTACATAATTTCTCTCTCTAGAGTTTCAATGAATTAAATAAGAAAATAATGAAGGAATGAGCTTATTTATAGGAAAATGGAATGCATAGTAACTAATCCATGAGCGGTCAGTTGATTTACTTTAATCGACGGTCCATATTTAAAGAAAAATCTTTTAAATAAAATATAATATATTCTATTTATATAAAAACATTTCTTATGCAAACAACTATGCAATACTATACAAAACACTATGCAAAACACTTTATGCGACCTTATATCGTAATAAAATATAATATATTATTTATAGAATAACTTTAATAAAGTATTCTATTTTATATAAAAAGATATTTACATTTTATTACGTTAATAATCTGAATAAAACAAAGCGTCATTATCGTTATAATAATTCATATTATTAATCGTGATAATGGAATCAAAGTAGGTGACTTCTCATAAGCATCGATAATCGATCTGGTGTCTTATTTATGCGATGCACACGCATTATTCTTGTACTTTTACTACTAGAGTAGTTCAACGGTAACCACGGTAAAACTTCGCAGTTATTTGATAAAATATTTTTTATCGTTTTCTCGATCAAATGATGAATTACATTATGAGGGTCCACCAATGATTGGTAGTTATGCGAATATTCCTGCTAAAAGCGAATATTCCCAGACCCGATCGAATATAATATAACCACTTGCATACTTTGCAAAATTTATAAATACTACCCACAACTATAATATTATCTCAAATTCACACCATAATATAAAAAATTATTTTGACAAAATTTAAATCTTTATTGATAAAATCACGGGTCTCCTGATCTCCCTCCTTATGGAATTTTGCCCTCGAAATTAGAATTGCGTGCACGATATGATAAAGAGGTGAGGATACCTTGAATACCTTTTTTAGATTGAAAACATTAAATTCATTTTTGCAATCCCAGGCGAAGATATTCATTAACAATTCATCTTTGCACTTCTGAGGCGAAGATAACTTTTACCACATCCATGAATTAATATTTCATTCTTTGAAACTTCATTTCGATAATTAATCCATATCATGAATCATCCACCTTGCTTTCTGAGGCGAGGATATTCATTAGTATCACGACCACGAATTATCCATACCTTTCTGACGAAAAGATAATCGTGTATTCATTAGTATCCGACCATAAATTATCCATACCTTTACTGACCGAAGATAATTGTGTATTCATTAGTATCCGACCACAAATTATCCATACCTTCTGGCGAAGATAATTGTGTATTCATTAGTATCACGACCACAAATTATCCATGCCTTTCGGACCAAAGATAATTGTGTATTCATTAGTATCACGACCACAAATTATCCATGCACTCTGACGAAAAGATAATTGTGTATTCATTAGTATCCACGACCACAAATTATCCATACACTACTGACCCGAAGATAATTGTGTATTCATTAGTATCGCGACCACAAATTATCAAGCACTTCGGCCCGAAGATAATTGTGTATTCATTCTGACGGTTATGATTATCTTAGAACAATCCACGAGTCATAATCATACCAAGTCCATCTACGAACCCTTGAGATGACTTTCGACATAATATAAGCATGAGGATAATGATATAAAGAATCGATCAAATGAGATAAAGGATAAATATTAAACATTTATAATATAATTTATCCGAGTTCAAGAATATCCCCATGTTTTCAATCACTAATAATCTCATAATCTAATATCATTAATATTATAACAATATTTTAATCACTTCTTAAATTTATAAATAATTTATCTTAATTATTTACGCTTTACCATATAATGCATTTAATCATTCAAAATGTCATACTCATAAAATATCATCACCAATTATCAAATCCTCTCATCAAAAATATATGCATATACTACATATAGGATTCTACAGCCAAAAATCCTATTTTCAACTTTATTCTTCACATAACATATTTAACTCATATGTTAAGTAACTAAACTATTTTCATGAAAAATACCAAATCAGCCCCAAAATATTTCTTTTCTGGGATTTAGCATAATATAGTCCCATAATGAAAATATATATTTTCTCGAATTTTTAAAATTCATTTACTATTTTTAAAAATCAATTTCCATTAATTCCTTAAGAAATTAGCTACCTCAAGTTTAACTCCAAAATTCCCAAATCTTGGCAGGACCTTACACATGTTAACGTGAGCTTCGGTTTAAATTTCATGGTCGTCGGAGTTATAGAACTACGGTTATAGCGTTTTAAAATCGGAAAAACCTAAATATTGAAATAGTCATAACTTGCTCATTTAAGTCGAGAATGAGCTCATTTTTGGACAGGAGGTACTTTATACCATATACCTTCATGTCCCAAAAGGCCAGAATTTTTCTCATAATTTAAGTGGCCAAAACAGTCCCTTAAAGTTTCTGGGCAGTAGCATTTTAAAATTTACAGCTTTTACCTCCTTTGCTAAAATCAGTCCACACAAAATCTACAACACCTTTTCCAGTAATTCCACTTGGATTAGTTAGGTAACTCATAGATCTAACTCTAGGACTTGACCATACTCAAAAATTCAAAATATAATAGGAGATATGGTCAATTGAATTTCATATTCGTTTTTTCACCAAAATCGATTTTCAACTCTTTGTGATTTTTAAGAAACTTTCATGTTTTCACATACCAACCAACATAACTCATCATAAAACTTACTAATACTTCATATACCCATGATTTTCATTATTCCAATGCTTTTATTATGACTTTTATCATAAACCACGTAAAGCTGTTCATTTAGTTGAAGAAATATTTGAGGGTTTAAGAAATGGGTTTTTTATCTTTGGGGTTCAATACAAAATTCGATTTCACGCTCTAAGTAGGTTAAGAAGTCTTCATAAATCGCTAGGAAATTTATTAATAATAGAAATATCATTCAAAGCGTGACTCTCATCTAAGACTTGGATAGTACGTCACATTGATACCAAGCTTGTGACTTCTATCCCTTAACCTAGATAGTACCTCACAATGATACCTATAAACTTGCCATCTTCATTCACGATGTAAGCCTCTGAAGCTTTGGCTTGGTGCATTCCACACAAGGAAGTTAACAACGAAAGGTTCGGGGCTCTTTACTTATGGCTTGATATGACAATGATTAACTTTAGGATTTGGTTACTTTGAATTAGTATATGAGGTTGTTATAAATATAAAAGCTAACAACCTTCTGAAAAGCATGATGAGTAGCTAACCAATTGACTCGAAAATCACATCAAAGGCAAATATTTTCAAAAAGATAAGATCGACGAATTAGCGTGAAAATGTTTATTTGAATTAAACAAGATTTAAAAATAGTAAGCGATAACGAAGGCTCCTACTAACGAAGTTTCAACCAATAAGTCAAGTTTAACTTCTTGGTCAAATTCAAGCGTTGAATGCAACTAGGTGAAATAAAAGAGTGGGTAGGCGGTATCTAACACGGTATAGACTTATGAGAACTTACGATTAACTTACCAGTGATAATTTTATTCGGGTTCACTGCGTCACGAGAAAAAAAAAAACTCTCTCTCTTAAACTCTGGCTCTGGTTAAATGCAGGGATGACCTTTGGTGCCTCCATCCTAGTTGAATTCGTCTTGATGGCGACAAAATCGAGCTAAGTGGCCTTCTCTTCCACAATTATAACATGCTTTGGATGGCATGGCGATTCGGATGATGTGTCCTCTCCTCGCATTTGAAGCATATGATAGGTGGTCCTTCTCCTTCCTTAACAACAGGTCTTTGATCTTTGGCGTCTTTCCATCATTGTTGAATCTCCTTTTCTTGAAATGTCCATTCTTATTATTTTGTACGATTACCCAAAAAGTGGTTACCATATCGCTGTTGATTTCCTCCACGCTTGTTGTCACAGCCCATGACTCTCTCATTTGATATTATAATTTTTGCAAATTTGCTCTCTTTTAGTTGCGTTGACTCGTTATCGCGCTCCACTAAGCGAGCCCTATTTACAACATCTGAATAAAAACACGGTTTATGAGAAATAAGATGTTGGCGTATCTCTGACTTCAACCTCTTAAAAACATTAGCGCCATTCTCTCTTCATTATCCACCAAGTGGGGCCGTAAATCGTGATAACTCATGAAATTTTGCCTCGTGTTGCGACACGGTCATATTGTTTTGTTCGAACTTGATAAACTCCACCTCCTTCATGTGGCGAATACTTTTAGGAAAGTATTTGTCGTTGAGCGACTCTGGAACTTCTCCCAAAGATATCTTGATCTGACGAGGTTGAGTCGTTTCTGGAATTCCCACGATGTCTGCCTCTCTCAGTATGACGTAAAAGCGCGAAAAGGAACCTTTTGCTCCTCGGAACATCCCAAGACATCAAATATCTTGGTGTCTGCTTAATCCATGCTTCCTTGAGAGTGGTTTTGGCTCTCCTTAAACTCCGGTGGTCCCAACTCCTTGAATTGTTTAGCGGTGTGCTTAGAGAGTTTCAGAGTGTTTCCACCTATGTTTTGGATGAGTCGGCTCTGCTTTGATGTTGCATGAATTCTAAAACCTTTTAAGCGTCTGAGTCGTTCATCGAATTGATCGGTGTTGTTGTTTCTGAGAGGATTATCGCCATCTGTTGCACATTGTCACGATTATTGATCATGGAGAATCAACGGTCTCACATGCTCCATTCTTTATTCTCAACATTCTCGGATGCCATTTTCAAACAACGCCACAAAATAAGGGTTAATTGACGTGCAACATATTATCACTATACTCGGGCCAGACCAATCAAATACCAAATAAACTTAGGTAGGTCATCTTAGCGAAGAATTCCCGTCTCTCCCTCTAGTTCTATTCTCACATCTTGGCGGGGATCGTATCCTAAGCTCGATACTGCTTGTGACTCTGGACACCAACTTGTGTCGGCACCTCACATCGGTACTGTCGACTTGCCATAGAAGGCGGCGTCCCTACGAGATGCGGCGGTGCATTCCCCATCAACGAGGAAGTCACCGGTGAGAGGCTCGGGGCTCTTCACACATTCCTTCATTATTTTCTTACAATTCATTGAAACTACTAGAGAGAAATTATAGAGAGAGAAGCTATAGAGAAAGTTATAGAAAGAAGAAGAGTATTACCTTTCACTTACTTACATATTAGGTTCTTTTACGGTGAGGGGTGTTATTCTTTCTTCTTGAAGAGAACTTACATTATTCCATTCATTATTATTACATTGGAATAACTTTTTAAAATTAGCATACCACATACATAACTTTTGTGTCTGCGGCATACCTATACTTGGTGAAATCATTATGTTATTCCATTCTTATTTGTTACATTGGAATAACTTTTGTATCATGATTTACCTATACTTGGTGACATTCTTTCATTGTTACATTGGAATATCACATGCGTGTGTTTTACAGGACTGGTTAAAATATTTATCATTACATTTGGAATATCTGTCATGTGTTTTACACAGGATGCAGTTCCATCTTTATTATTACATTTGGAACATCACAGCCGGTTGTGAATTTCACGACACAGTTAGATTATTATTATTACATTGGAATAACTTTTATACATCTTAATCTGCGTATGCATGGTGATTTCTTTTGTTATTCCATTCTTTATTATACCCGGTTGGTTAAAAACTTTGACTTATACTCCGTGAAATTAGTAGAATATCCTTGATATTTGCGTTTCATCCGATATCTTTTCATGAAAATATTCTTGATCATTCTTGAATTTTACTCTACTAAAGCTTGATGTCATGTTGACAATTTGGGCGTTAATAATTCATGGATTAAATAATTCTTGAACTTGTTTTATTGAATTATTATGTCATTGTCATCATCCTCATGTTATATTATGTTATCTTTGGCTTACGTGCGTAGATGAACTTATTATGATTATGACCGAGGATCATTCGGTATAATCATGACTTGATATAAATGATGTGATAAAAGTCCTCGATGGCACAATGCGATGATGGATAGTTTTTGGTATGATTATGACGGGGGTGATTCGGTATAGTCGTGACCATTGATAATTTGATGAAAATCCTTGGCCAGTAGATACGAGGATGATTAGATGTGGTGGTTTATTTATTAAAATTTGAGTCTCGTGATAAAATTGATGAAAACCTTTTTAAAACCTAAAAGATAGTAGACTTTATTCTCTACTTGACTCTTTAAATGGATTCTTAATTAATTGCAGTTAAAGCTGGTTATACATTGTATTTTATCGGTTTATCTTTGTTGAAAGCTAATGATAATTTATTACGCATTATCTTGAGTCATAATATTTCTTCTTGGGCTAGTTGAGCTCACCTTTTCTTTCATTGTTCTCTTGGAAATGAGAACATAAATTGGAGACGAGTCGGGGAGCAGTAATGGTCGAGAGGATAGCATTAGTAGTCCTCACTATTACGTGAAATAGTGTGATAATAATTGTAATGAGGACTTTTGTTTGAGTTTGTATAATATCTAGTAGGCGATATTTGTATTTAAACTCACGAGTTTATGTCGTATATTGTACCACAGCAGTTATGTTAATAAGTTGTATTTAAATTACATACCATGTAATTGGCGACCCAGAGATGGGTGATGTATACCTAATTTTGAGAGTACATGGGTATACAATCTGACGTAAGCGTGAGTTTGAATACAAATTTTGTCTACTAGATATTATCTGAAACTCAAAAGGAGTCTCATTACAACTATTATCACACTATTTTCGCAGAATAGTGAGGACTACTTATCTTATCCTCTCGACCATTACTCCGTTCCACTGTCGGTATATTTCTAAATGAAAAGAAAGAAAGGGTGAAGCAACTAGCCTAAGATGAAATGATGACTAAGAAATACCTTATCATTAATTCAACGGTGTTAAGCGATAAAATTCGATAAAATAAGATACAACGATTTAAGCTGCAGTGGAATAAGCAATCCATTAAAAGAGTCAAGTAGAATAAAGTCTACTATCTTTTAGGTTTTAAAGGTTTTCATCAATTTTATCGAGACTCAAACTTAATAAATAAACCACCACATCTAATCATCCACATACCACGGTCATTTTCATCAAAGATCGGTAATCATAATCCATCAACATTGCATTACGGACCCTTGAGGACTTTTGTCACATCATTTATATCAATATATTAAAATAAATAATACTAACGATCGATCAGCGGAACATAATACGAAATAATAAAAAGTTCGGCAGTGGGTGTAAAACAGAATAATGTTCCAGCGGAATAATATAAAGAATGTCACAAAGAATAATATATAGGGATAATGAGCAATATCAAATGGTTATTCTAACGAATAATAAGCAATGGAATAACATAAGGATTTCACCAAGTATAGGGTATGCCATGTATATCAAGGTTATGTATAGGGTATGCGCTTTTACGAAAGTATTCCAACGGAATAATAGTGAATGGAATAATGAAGTTCTCTTCAAGAAGAAAGAATAACACCCTTCACCGTAAAAGAATTCGATTAAAAACACCATGCTGAATATAGAAGTAGTGAAGAAGTAGAATACTCTTCTTCTTTCTAAACTTTCTCTAACTATAGCCTAATAACTATAATTTCTCTAGTAGTTTCAAATGAATTAAATAAAGAAAATAATGAAGGAATGAGCTTCTATTTATAGGAAAATGGAATGCATAAGAACTAATCCATGAACGGTCCCGATTGATTTACTTTTAATCTGCGGTCCATATTTAAAGAAAAATCTTTTAAATAAAATATAATATATTATTTATATAAAAACATTTTACTATGCAAACACTTTATGCAATACTATGCAAAAACACTATGCAAAACAACTATGCAACACTATGCATAATAAAATATAATATATTCTATTTATAGAATAACTTTAATAAAGTATTCTATTTTATATAAAAGATATTTACGCTTTATTACGTTAATAATACTGAATAAAACAAAGCGTCGTTATCGTTATAATAATTCATATTATTAATCGTGATAATGGAATCAAACCGAGTGACTTCTCACATAAGCATCAATAATCAATACTGGTGTAGCTACTATGCAACCACACGTATTCTTCGTACTTTTACTACCGAAAGTAGTTCAACAAGTAACCACGGTAAAACTTCCGCCAGTTATTTCAATAAAATATTTTTATGTCGTTTTCTCAATCCGACATAATTACATTTCGCTGGGGTCCACCAATGATTGAGTAGTTGTACGAATATTCCTGCTAAACCGAATATTCCCCAGCCAATCGAATATAATATAACCACTTGCATACTTTGCAAAATTTATAAATACTACCTGAACTATAATATTATCTCAAATTCACACCATAATATAAAAATTATTTTGACAAAATTTAAATCTTTATTGATAAAATCTGGGGTCTCACAATTTGTGTGGAGACACTAAAGCAAGTATGTAGTGTCTTTATTAGAGAATAAGTTACCTTTGAGCGAACGCGCTCATTAAGAATACCTAATGGAGTTTTATTTGCTGTCGATAGGAATTCACTGTAGTGATAGTAGTCTGTAATCCTTGGACTTGAGATCATCATAGTATCTTGTGTATGATGAGTTATACTTTGACTTATTCCTTAAGACCCTTAGGGTATATCAAAGGGTATGCTTGGGTATAATAAGTTGTATACGTGGAGATAATGTATGATCGATAAAGAATCTACCACTTCAATAAAAGAAGAGAATGTCTATGTGATTCGATAAATGACAACCCGGTAGTCCTTGGCAAAGGCGAAATGAAATTAGAAAGGAGTTTCTAATTTGCATTATTTAGTGTTGTGCATTTAAGAGTCGAAATACATATAATTAAATAAAATAAGACTTGACGGTAATTCCATGTCTTATATTTAATTGGGACATTGTATGGTGGAAGGATTGAATTGTGCGGTAACTATTTACTCAAAGGTTCTTTAATGATTAATGTTGAAATCTATATTATCCGGAAAGTCGTTGATCATTGGGGAGGCTTTATCCCTATTGTAGAATAAATATTATTTATTTAAATAAATTAATTGTTTAATTTATTTATTTAAATAAGATTAAATTGTTACAATTGATTTATTCACAACCTGGTTTAATATGGAGAACCTAAAAGGGTCACACCATAAAAGGAAGAATAATTATTTAAGAAGTTAATGGCATAATCGTAATAATATATTTAAGTATATTTAATTTAATCTATGGTGATAGAATAAATTAAATAGCTTAATATTATTATTTAATATTTTAGAAATATTAAATATAAATTAATAAGAGAGTCTTATTAATATTATTACAATTATTATTATTTTAATTTCTAAAGAGTTTAGGAATTAATTTAATATAAGTACTCTCATTTATTCCTAATTAGATTAGGAAGGAAAATTAGTTAAAGGAGTTTAATTAATTATCCCTAATAAGATTAGGGAGCTTAATTAATTAAAAGAATTTAATTAATTAAATAAATTCAATTCCTTAATTGTTAAGGTGGGTTGCCCACATCTATAAATAAATAAGAGAGTCTTATTATGGGTGAGGGGTGGTTGACTTTTTCAACATCTGACGTAAGTCCAATTTGTTGAGAAGTACACCTTTTTCTATAGAGATAGGAAAACTAGGGTTTGAGCCAATATACCCCTTCTTCTTGAATTCCTATTCTTCCTTGGTGGATCACCTCTAGAGGCCAAACACATGGGTGGCTAACGTTGATCAAAGGAAGGAACCAAACCCGGTGGATTCAAGCTGAACGCGAAAAGGATTGGAGGTGAACTTGCTTGTACGAGAAGCTCGATCTTGAGGTATGATTTTATTCTTTATCTTTTCGTTTAATTAATAATTGTGCATAAAGGGTGATCCGGGTATATGGTTTGTAAATTTTTTAAACTCTGATTTTACACGCTTCCGCATTTTTATGCAATTTGATTGCGTTCTTGAATATTACAAACCTAACAGTGGCATCAGAGCCAAACCTTTATGCGAATTATTAATTATTTTAATTTAATATCTATATTGATATGTGTTTAGAACAATTTAATTGGGCATATTTTTATTGTATAAAAAAAAAAAAGGATTCGGCAGAGTTTTTTTAATGAATCACAGATTAGCAGGAGAATTTTTTTTTTTTTTTCATGGAAGCATGTGACTCACGTCATGTACCTTAAATAAAAAAAAAATAAAAAAAAAATTTGGCAGCGCACTAAGGCAATGCACGGAAGTACCTGGGCATTATATATATATATATGATATATATGCACGGAAATCATGGATAAGGGATGCATGGAAATAAATAAAGAAACATTCGGTAATATATATATATAATATTCGGTAATATTCGGTTATTATATATATTTTATATACGGATATTATATATATATATATATATATTATACGGTTAATATAATATATATATATATATTAATTATTTTATAATTAAAATAAAAGTTTATTTTAATTTTAAAATAAAAGTTTATTTTAATATTAAAATAAAAGGTTTATTTTAATTTTAAAATTAGAATTTCATGCTAACTAATTAGAGTTGGAATTGGATTCCATGCTAACTAATTGGAGTTGAAATTGGATTGCCTAATTTCCTTAAATAAAAGAGTTTATTTAGATATGAAATAGGATTTCATATTATTCAAAATAAAAGAGTTTATTTGTGAATAGGAAAGAGAATCCTAATTTCCTTAAATAAAAGAGTTTATTTAAATATGGAATAAGATTTCATATTATTCAAAATAAAGGAGTTTATTTGTGAATAGGAAAAATATTCGTGTTTCCTTTAATAAATTTTTTTTTTTACATGGAATTGGATTCCATAATTAATTAAAATAAAAGAGTTTATTTTAATTAAAGATTTTTTTTTTATGGAATTGGATTCCATAATTAATTAAAATAAAGGAGTTTATTTTGATTAAAATTTTGATTAAAATAAAATAGTTTATTTTATTCAAAATGGATAAATTAAAATAAAATAGTTTTATTTTGATTTAAATTTGGATTAAAATAAAGGAGTTTATTTTGATTCAAAATAGATTTTATACTAACTAAATTTGCCCATTAAATGATATCAATATATATATTAAATGTTTATTATTCATAAGATGAATATTATTTATTGATGCATATGGTGATGTGTATGATAATAAATGGGATTGATTATGAATTTATTGACGAAATGCGATTGGATTTTATTTTAGTTGGATGCATGAATGTATGGGTTTTATTAAATGGGGTCTGCGTACCTAAAATCTTCTCTAATTTCTCTTAATGTAAATTCTATCTCCTCCATGTATTTCCCTCGATTACGATCAAGGTTTCTATTTATTTTAAAATAGTTTTGTAATAGGAATAATTAGAATTATTTTGAAAAATTGGAGATCAAGGAGCAAGGAGCGCTTGAAGACCCGTTTGTAATGGAGCCCGGGTTTAAATGTAATAGTTATATTTAAATATTATTTCTTGCACCCCTAGGTTTGACCTTTTGGTTCACTTGGTGGCTCTACTAGTGAACCAAACTAGAATAAAAGTCCATAATCAATCCGGTAGAATATAGTATTCTATATGTACATGCTTATACTATATATATTATATATTATGCAAACATGTTTAGCATGTTCATTAATATGACGCAGTATTTTATATATATATGTGTAATATGCTTATTAAACAAGATGAGACAAATTAATAACAAACCCCTCAATTTTTATATTAAGTCCTAAGCGTTCAAAGATATTTGGAATATCGAGCGTCGCTATTCTAAAGATGATAAAATTAATAGAGTATTAAATATTTAATATGAGTTTGTTGTGTCACCACAAGGCAAGTATTAAGTATTTAAGATGTAAGACCAAAATTTTTTAAATAAAAGGAATTTCCTTTATTTATTATTTTGAAATAGTAAGGGTTGATTTGATTAATGTGGATAGTTAAGGGTTAAATACATAAATATTTCAAAATAAGCAAGTGGTTATAAAATATTCATTTTTGTCGGGGAATATTAGTTTGGTCGTGGAATATTAAATGCTTTGTCGGGGAATATTAAATGCGACCCAGTAGCGATATGTATGGGCCCCCATAACGAGCGATTGGATGAAGAAAACGACAAATATAAGTTGGTTAAAAATAACTTGCGTAGTTATTCTAGTTAAAATTTTTGGAATACCCGTTGGTTAAAATCGATGTCTGGCGTGGTTGCCAAATGCGCACAGTATTACGCATGTGTTGTTGAATTATTGATCCTTACGTGAAGGCCTTTACTCAATAATTTTCACAGTGAATTCTTGTTCAATATTTTATTTTATTGATTCAATAATTCTGCGTTGATATTTTATATTATTGTTGTTCAATAATTGTCATTTGCACATTATCTCCATTATCGGATCAATAATTCATATTATTTGAATAATATTATTAGATATCATTATTGGCAATGTCTAGAAAGTTACATCTAGGAGAGGTTTGGTCACCTAATTGCGGCAAGAGGAGAAATCCTTATCGGAAAGCCCCTCTTTCTGAGGAGCGACTGGTTGTCATAAATGTGATTACATAATATTATTTGTGAATAATTAATTATTGATTCATATGATAAGAAATATTTATTTTATATGAATATAAATGATGGATTTATTTATGTGGTTATTAATGAAGGAATTAATCTTTGAGATGTTTTATTTGTATTTTTTTCGGATTGGAGGTATAAAAAAATCAAATCGGTGTTATTACGACTTTATTGTGTGAGTTATAATATTTAATCCGATCGTTGGATCGTTGTAATTTTGGATATGTTATACATATATAAGTTGAGTATATGTCCACAAATTTTGAGCCGTTAAAGATGAGCGTATAATTTATTATGAATTTTAAGAGGTGGTGATTCGAAATTAGGTTATAAATGATTTTGGTGGAAAATTCTAGAATTGGTGGGCCCCACTTGTGGTTGGTGAAGAAATGTGCTGAATTTTATTTCAAATATGGTGGGTGGCAATAGTAGCGAGTAAAAGCCATCGGTGGCAGTCAAGTCTGCTTTCTTGGTAATTTAACATTTTCCTATAAATAGAGGACTAAGTTAGAATTGAAAATCACACCGAAACATAAGCTTTCTCTCTTCTCTCTCTATATTATTGAGCGTATTTTGTGAGTATTTAGATACTTTGAGAGTTCTTTATTCGATCAAGTTTCATTCAAAGATCACTTGACCTTTCCTTCCAAGAAATCTTGATTCTTTGAGGTAAGGGATGTTATTTTCTTCTCAAATGATATTATTTCTTCAATATCATTATCTTTGAAATATTAGTTGGAACTTTTTATCAAATTTGGAATTTTTTCATGTCCGGGGTTACTTATTCATGAGTTCTTATTCACGAGTTACTATTCATGAGTTACTATTCACGAGTTACTATTCACGAGTACTATTCATGAAGCGTGAAAATGTTTTTTTTGTGGAATTTCTATCTTTTGGTGTCTGAGTCTTATTCACGATATCGGCCTTATTCACGTATCTGACACTATTCATCGAAAAATAAAATTTCTTCTTTTTGTCCAAAATATCTATTACGGATACTAGCTTTGATTGTATCCATGTTTTGATCATTCTTGAATTTTACACCACTATGATTATTTTTGAGGTATTGTTGGACATGGATAAAACAAAGTACGAATCCTTAATCCTTAATCCTTGTCATTTTGTTTCACCGGATTCGTTCTTTAAAAATATTTTCATCATCCTCGATCTTAAATGATGATATTATTGAATATCTTTGGCTTTGTAGTGCAAAGATGAATGATTTCTGAAGAATATCTTTGGCCCGTGTAGTGCAAAGATGAACAGTGTTTAAATGAACATGACCGATCGATGAATATCTTTGGCCTTTAGTGCAAAGATGAGCAGTGTTGAGATGAACATGATGGATTGATGAATATCTTTGGCTCAGTAGTGCAAAGATGAATATTTGATTTGAGATGAATGTTGATTGATGTTACAGGATAAAATATTGATGATGGACCGTTAAATTCATAGATTATAGTAGATTTCATTCTCTACGTAACTCTTACATGAATTATTATTTCATTGCGAATATTGATCCGAAACTTGTTGTCTATTGTATTCTATCGATTTTTCCTCATTGGAGACTAACGATAATTTGTTGTATATTATCTTAGTCATAGTATTCTTTCTTTGGGCTAGTTGAGCTCACCCTTTTCCTTGTTGTTCCATTTTTTTTCTCGGGAGGCGAGAATGTAGCGAAGTACTAGTCGGGGTATGGAATGAAGATTTTAGAAAGGATTATTTAGTAGTCCTCACCATTTTGTAAAATAATGTATCAATAAATGTGATGGGGATTTATTTGAGTATAGATATTGTCTAGAAGATAATATTTGTATTTAAACTCACGATTTCTTGTTGTAATAATAAAGTTGTAGTTGTTTACATACACATGTATTTTTGGCGACTCGAATGGGTGTGGTGTATACCTATTTTGGGGGCGTCACGGTTAATATCGAGCTTAGGGATATGATCTCTGGCGGAGATCGGGAATAGAACTAGGAGGAGAGGCGAGTAAATCCTTCGCTTAGTGTGTCCTACCTAAGCTTATTTGTTAGTTGAGTCGATATATAGGGATATTATGTGATATATTGATTTCCTTAATTAACCCTTATTTTATGACGAGTATTTGAGAATGTCGTGAGAATATTAATAGTGGAGTAAATGAGACCGTGGAGATGCTGTACTCACCAACGAGGAGAACGCGTCACAATTTGTGGCAATGTTCCTCCCGTGAACAACACCAACGGCGGATGAGAACGAGGGATGTTTAGAAGTTTTTTGCGTTCATGCAAAATCGGGCGAGGAGACTTCGTGTTCAAAATACGAGAGGAAATGATAGCAATTCACGGGTTGTCACAACCAAGCAGATTCAAAAAGAGTTGGGACCACCAGAATTTAAGGAAAGCCGGATCCGATCATGGCGGAAACATGGGTCAAGCAAATTACCAAGATATTCGATGTCTTGGGATGCGGAGAACGAAGGTTCCATTCGCTTTTTTATGTTCCGTGGCGAGGCGGACTCTTGGTGGGAGTCGTGAAGCGTACCCATCCAACCGCAATCGGCGATGTCATGGGAGACATTTGAGAAATGCAGTTCAATGACAAGTACTTCCACAAAGTATTCGCTATATGAAGGAAGTGGAGTTTATTAGACTAGAAGCGAGAATAACATGACGGTGTCCCAAAGACGAGGCGAAGTTCGCGGAGTTATCGAGTTGCACCTCATTTGGTGGAGAATGAGGAACGTGTGACGCGGATGTTTCTTAGAGGTTTGAAACCCAAGCGTACGTCGATATCTCATTTCTCATAAATTTTCTCTCTATTCGGATGTTGTCAATGTGAGGGCTCGATTGTTAGGCGAGATAACGAAATGCGTTCAACCGAGGGACCATAACCGAGATCATACTGAAGATAGCGATCATCGAATAACGATAACCAAATGGAGAAAGAAGAATACGGACAAAGCGGTTACCACTCTGGTGGTAATCGTGGCCATGAAAATAGAAGAAGCGAGTGGGAGGAGATTTTAAAAGAGAGATTCAACAACGACCATGTGAAGACGTCGGCGCCAGATGAATCTGGTTCCAAGGAGGAGAAAGACCATCGATCGTATGTTACAAATGCGGGAAAGAGGGACATATCACCAAAACCGCCTACAACAGTTTAAGGTATGCTATAATTGTGGAAAAGAAGGACATATCGCTCGAGATTATGCGGTAGCGAAACCTAGTTCAATGAGGACGGTGACTCAAAAGATCGTCCCGTAAAAGTCAAAGTCAACGATTCTTGGAAGAAGCGTTTGTCGTGGCCGATCAAAATGCGAGGAACCCGACGAAGTTAGCACGAGTTAGTTAATTATAAATTCTTGCAAGTATATACCTTACTAGATATCGGTTCTACCCATTCTTTTATCTCTTTACTTGCGCCAACGTTTGAACTTGACTACGGAGAAATTAGACTTTGACCTATTTATGGAGACTCAGTTTAGAGAAAACTTTCATTACATCCGTTGTTTAGAAATCTTGCTTGATTCAGTTGGCACTATCACATTACTGTTAACCTTATTTCTATAGAGATATTTGCTTTTGATGTGATTTTAAGGTTAACCACTCATCAATGCCGAAATTGATTACTTTTAAAGGTTGTTAGTTTTCATATTCCTAACTAACTTTTGTTATTCAATTCAAGCGACCAAACCATTGAAGTCAAACTCTTTCATATTAAGCCATAAAGCCATTCGTTTATTGAAAAGCGGATGTCAAGCTTTCTTAGCCATGTCATGGACTTGAACAAAAATAAGTCGATTTGAATGATATTTACATTGTTAGTAAATTTCCGACGTGTTTCTGAAGAATTTCTTGGCTTACTCCCAAAGCTGATATTAAATTTTGTATCGAATTTGAACCCCAAGACAAAACTCATTTCTAAAATCTCATATCGAATGGCTCTATTGAAATTCGGGAGTTAAAAATTCAACTATAAATTTGGTACTGAGCCTTTATCTGGTGACTTCCTTTGTGAATTCACCCAAGCGAACTCTCTGTAAGGGGCGTCATATTAGATGCGATAGTAGAAATCGATAGGTGTCATTGTGACGTCTTTATCCAAGATTGGGATATGAGTCACGCGTTGAGAGCAACCTAAGTCGATAATCGAAATACGTAGCTTTCTAGGCTTAGTTGGTTATTATCGGAGATTCGTTGAAGGATATTCTCGAATCGCTATTCCATTAACGTAGCTGACTCGTAGAGATACAAAATTCGAATGGAGCAAGGAATGTGGGAAGAGCTTCGAAGAACTTAAGAGGAGACTCATTTCAGCACATGTTCTGACCATGCCATCCTGGAAAAGCGAACGTGGTAGCTGACGTGTTGAGTAGAAGATCGTATACAAGTACGAGTACGATATTGTCAAAGACTCATTTCGTATAATTTACAAATAATAGAGATGGAGATGAAAACTCTAGGTACCCACGTGATAATATACGAGTATAATCAACTTTAATCAATAAAGTTTAAATTGCTCAAGCCACCGACCCGGAGCTGATGCGTATGAAGAAGAAAGTACAAGAAGGAGCTATTCCGGAAGCGAGAATTGATGAAGAAGGAATACTTCGAGTCCACTCTAGACTTTGTGTTCCTAACGACTCTGATTTGAAGAACAAGATTATGATGGAGGCACACAATACACCATTTGCAATCCATCCTGGAAGTACTAAAATGTTTTGGTGATCTCGACATACATTTTGGTGGAACAATATGAAGAGAGAGATTGCAAAGTTTATCTCAATGTGTTTAACTTGTCAACGTGTAAAAGCGGAGCATCTAGTACCTAAGGGTCCGTTGCAACCACTTGAGATTCCGAATGGAAGTGGGAACACATTACCATGGATTTCGTTACTGGGTCTTCCTACGGTTTCTCAAGGCATCAATGCTATTTGGGTTATTGTTGATAGATTAACCAAATCGCTCATTTCTTGTCGATACGGAGACTTATTCCTTGAACGTCTTGCTTTAGTATGTACGTAAATGAGATTGTGAGGTTGCATGGCATGCTGTATCCATAGTTTCGGATCGTGACCCAAGATTCACTTCAAGATTTTGGGTTAGCTTGCAAAAAGCTATGGGCACGGATTTGCGATTTAGTTCGCATACCATCCCCAAACCAGACGGACAATCGAGAGGACTATTCAAACTCTTGAAGATATATTAAGACTCGTGTCCTAGACTTCAAGGGTAGTTGGGATAAGTATTTACCATTGGTGGAATTCTCCTACAACAACAGCTTATCGAGCAAGTATAGGTGTAGCTCCATTTGAAGCATTATATGGGCCGAAATATCGTTCTCCAATATGTTGGGATGAGGTGGGTGAAGCAACATTGTTAGGACCTCGAGTTAAGTGCGTATGATACCTAAAAAGATCCAAATGATTCGACAACGATACAAATGGCACAAGATCGACAAAAGAGTTATGCGGATCTTCATCGAAAGGGCGTGGAATTTAGTGTAGGGGATCATGTATTATTATGCGAGTTGCTCCATGGAAGGGAGTTACAAGATTTGGGAAGAGAGGAAAGCTCAATCCACGATTTATTAGTCCATTTCAAATTCTTGACCGAGTAGGAAATGTAACTTATAGACTTGCGTTACCTCAAAGTATGTCTCGTGTTCATAATGTATTTCACATATCCGTATTTAAGTAAATATGTGAAAGAACCGAATCACGTTATAGAATTAGAACCAAACGAGATAGCCAAAGACCTAACGTGTGAGGAGGTACTGTCCAAGATTTTGGATAGGAAGGAGCATGTCCTACGCCAAGAAAGGTCATACCACAAGTTAAAGTTTTGTGGAGGAATCATGCTATAGAGGAAATGACACAGGAATTGGAAACGAAAATGAAAGCGAGGTATCCTCACCTTTTCAAAACACCAGTCGCGCGTCAATTTCGAGGATGAAATTTCATAAGGAGGGAGGTTGTAAGACCGAAATTTTTTTAAATAAAAGGAATTTCCATTATTTATTATTTTGAAATAGTAAGGGTTGATTTGATTAATGTGGATAGTTAAGGGTTAAATACGCAAATATTTCAAAATAAGCAAGTGGTTATAAAATATTCATTTTGTCGGGAATATTCGTTTGGTCGTGGAATATTCAGATCGTCGGGGAATATTAAATGCAATGACGGTAGCGACCCATGTGTGTGGGCCCCATAACTGAAAGCGATTGGATGAAGAAAATGACAAATATAAGTTGGTTAAAAATAACGGCGTAGTTATTACTGTTAAGATCGTTGGAATACCCTTGGTGGTTAAAATACGATGTCTGGCGTGGTTGCACAATAGCAGACACGGTATTGCCTGATGTTGTTGAATTATTGATCCTTAAGTAAGAAGGCACTACTCAATAATTTTCCACGATGAATTCTTGCTTCAATATTTTATTTTATTGATTCAATAATTGCTTTGCGTTGATATTTTATATTATTGTTGTTCAATAATTGTCATCTTTGCATTATCTCCATTATCGGATCAATAATTCATATTATTTGAATAATATTATTAGATATCATTATTGGCAATGTCTAGAAAGTTACATCTAAGGAGAGGTTTGGTCACCTAATTGCTACCAAGATGAGAGAAATCCTTATCTAAAGCCCCCTCTTTCTGAGAAGCGACTGGTTGTCATAAATGTGATTACGTAATATTATTTGTGAATAATTAATTATTGATTCATATGATAAGGAAATATTTATTTTATATGAATATAAATGATGGATTTATTTATGTGGTTATTAATGAAGGAATTAATCTTTGAGATGTTTTATTTGTATTTTGTCGGATTGAGGTATAAAAAAAAATCAAATCGGTGTTATTACTGACTTTATTGTGTGAGTTATAATATTTAATCCGACCGTTGGATCGTTGTAATTTTTGGATATGTTATACATATATAAGTTGAGTATATGTCCACAAATTTTGAACCGCTAAAGATGAGCGATAATTTATTATGAATTTTAAGAGGCGATTGAAAATTAGGTTATAAATGATTTTGGTGGAAAATTCTAGAATTGGTGGGCCCCACTTGTGGTTGGTGAAGAAATGTGCTGAATTTTATTTCAAATGTGGTGGGTGGCAATAGTAGCGAGTAAAGCCATCAGTGGTGAAGAAAGTCAAGTGCGCCTTGACGGGCTAACATTTTCCTATAAATAGAGGACTAAGTTAGAATTGAAAATCACACCGAAACATAAGCTTTCTCTTTTCTCTCTATATTATTGAGCGTATTTTGTGAGTATTTAGATACTTTGAGAGTTCTTTGTTCAATCTAAGTTTCATTCAAAGATCACTTGAGCCTTTCCTTTCCAAGTAATCTTGATTCTTTGAGGTAAGGGATGTTATTTTCTTCTCAAATGATATTATTTCTTCAATATCATTATCTTTGAAATATTGGTTGGAACTTTTTATCAAATTTGGAACTTTTTCATGTCGGGAGTTACTTATTCATGAGTTACTTATTCACGAGTTACTATTCATGAGTTAATATTCACAAGTTACTATTCACGAGTACTATTCATGAAGCGCGTGAAAATGTTTTTTGTGGAATTTATCTTTTGGTGTCGGAGTTACTATTCACGTATCAAGCACTATTCACGATATCTGACTATTCATCAAAAATAAAATTTCTTCTTTTTGTCCAAAATATCTATTCTGGATACTAGCTTTGATTGTATCCATGTTTTGATCATTCTTGAATTTTACACCACTATGATTATTTTGAGGTATTGTTGGACATGGATAAAACAAAGTACGAATCCTTAATCCTTAATCCTTGTCATTTTGTTTCACTGGATTCGTTCTTTAAAAATATTTTTCATCATCCTCAGTCTTAAATGATGATATTATTGAATATCTTTGGCACAGTAGTGCAAAGATGAATGATTTCTGAAGAATATCTTTGGCTGTAGTGCAAAGATGAGCAGTGTTTAAATGAATACATGACCGATGATGAATATCTTTGGCCTTTAGTGCAAAGATGAGCAGTGTTGAGATGAACATGACCGATTGATGAATATCTTTGGCACAGAAGTGAGTGCAAGATGAATATTTGATTTGAGATGAATGTTGATTGATGTTACTGGGGATAAAATATTGATGATGAATTTATTAAATTCATAGATTATAGTAGATTTAATTCTCTACGTAACTCTTCTATGAATTATTATTTCATTGCGAATATTGATCCGAAACTTGTTGTCTATTGTATTCTATCAGATTTTTCCCTGTTGGAGACTAACGATAATTTATTGTATATTATCTTAGTCATAGTATTCTTTACTGGGCTAGTTGAGCTCACCCTTTTCCTTGTTGTTCCATTTTTCTTCTCAGGAGGCGAGAATGTAGCGAGTACTAGTCGGGGTATGGAATGAAGATTTTAGAAAGGATTATTTAGTAGTCCTCACCATTTTTGTAAAATAATGTATCAATAAATGTGATGGGGATTTATTTGAGTATAGATATTGTCTAGAAGATAATATTTGTATTTAAACTCACAGTTTTACTATTGTAATAATAAAGTTGTAGTTGTTTCTGTACCATGTATTTGGCGACTTAGAATGGGTGTGGTGTATACCTATTTTGGGGGCGTCACATAAGATGTTAATTTATCACATTTGATGCTTATAAAGAAAATTGAACAATATTGTTTTGTTGTGTCACCACAAGGATGATATTTTTCTTTTTTGAATATATGGAGTGCTAGGTCGGACTTAACTTGGATAATTTTGATTCGGATGTGCCACCACTTGATCAAAATAATCTAAGAGGCAAAAGAAAAGGAGTTGCATAGTTGATGTAATTGACAAAAGTTGTCTACCTATTTATTTATATATAGTTTGTTATGTCACCACAAGGCTATATACATTTGAAATGGGATCCTTATTCTCACTAGCAAATCTTTAATTAGATTTTGCCGAACTATATAAGTGAGGGTAATATAGTTTGAAGAAAATAGTGGGAGATACCAATTTAAAACAAGACCTAAATTATTTTGGTAATTAATAAAAGAATGTATGTTAAAATGTTGTTAAATACAAATTCATTTACAGAATTTTATAATGTCTAAAATTACTATCACTGCGAAGCATATTAGATGTTAAATTAACCAGACCATATTAAACGGATTGGTTAAGGAATTTGAGAATAGTTCTCATAGCTGAAAAGGTATCTTATGTCCTTAATACGCCTATCCCTACAATGGTTGTAGCCAATGCCTCTGAGGAAGAGATTGCTACTTTTAGAAAGTGGCAAGATGATGCACAGTTGGCTCAATGCATCATGCTCGCATCCACGAAGTAACGAGCTTGTCGTCGGCATGAAACTATGGATGCTCCTACTATATTCCCGCACATCAAGTAGTTGATGGTGAGGAAAGTAAGGCCGATAGATATCGAGATATCTAAGGAGCTCTTCCGATCTAGAATGGCCAATGGTACTATAAATGCAGGACAAAAGTTCTTAACATAATCAATTTGATTGATCAATTAGGACAACTGGTTTTGTCATGGATGGAGAGTTGAGCCAAGATTTGATCTTGCACTCACTCCCGGACTCCTTTCATAATTGTTGTGAATTTTTCATATAAACAAGTTAGATATCAGCCTTGCTGATTTGCTTAACATATTGAAAAATGATGAGAGTCACTTTCCAATCAAGAAAGACCAAGTCTTACTGGTAGGGGCCAAAGGATCTTCTGAAAAGAAGAACGATTCTAAGAAGGTAAATATAAAGGCAAAAAAATAAAGGATAATAAGAACAAAACAGATACGGATAGCAAAGGTGTTTGCTACCAACTTTAATAAGCCCGGACACCGGAAAGAAAGCTGCGAAGCATCTTGCAGAGGCTAACCAAAAGAAGCTTAGTGAAGTTTGATTCATAATACGATTTTTTGTTCATGATTGAAATAAATTTTTCTTTAAGTCAGGGTTCTACTTGGGTATTGGATACCGATTTGGTTATCATAAATATAGATTTATGAATGGACCAAGCAAAAGTAGAAAGCTAAACAAAGATAAGTAATCTTATGTGTGGAAAATGAAGCAAAGGTTCTTGCATTAGCTATAGAAACTTATAGTTTAGCAGATCGCTTACTGGCAAATCTATTAAGTCGATAAGTTATTGTATTCCGGTTTCTTGTTAAAAATATTATTTCTATTTTATTGTTGGACAATAAAAATTTTGGTATCATAATTAAGAACAATTGTTGTTCTATTTATAATAATAATGTTTTGTATAGAATCGGAATATTACTTAATAAATTTTGTATACTTGACTTACATGAAAATAATTTTGCATATTGAACAAATTAGTATAAGAAAAGGAGATGATCATTCAAAGAGTTGAATGTGTGTATTTGTTTGAAATACAAGTGTGAATTATTTGAAAGGTTCAAAGAATTGAAGTGAAACAAATTGACAATGTATTAAGATTCTTTGATTAGATCAAGGAATAAATACTTGTGAAATAAGTTTCTAGATCATCTTAAATGGTTTTCTCATAATGGACGCCTCGATACGCAATAATTGATTGATGTATCCGAAAGGAAAAATCGCACCTTGTTGGACATAGTGCGGTCCATAATGATTTTACCGACATTCCAAAGATCCTTCAGGGTCATGTCCTAGAAATGGTCAGACATATCTACGAAAATGGTAACCTCAAAATCCATTTCCCAAGACTCCATAAAAGTTATGGATGGGGAGGATTCCTAATCTTAAGTATGTTAAGATAAGGGTTGTCCAACTTATGTGAAAAGGTTTCAAAGGATAAGCTTGGGACAAAATTTGACATGTATGACAGATTTGTGGGACATCCTAAAAAAGTAAGTTTAGGGCATATGTTCTATAATCCTACATAACAAAAGGTGTTTATTGCGAAACACCACGCTTTCTAAGATAAAGGTGTTTATCATTAAAGGGGCTAGTGGGAGGATAATAGATCTTGAAGAGTTCAAGAACCACAAAATACTATAAGTCAAATAAGAGGAACACAGTAGATGTAATTCTATTATACCACAACCTAATCAGAAATGCTGAATAAGTCAAGATACCTAGGAGGCATGGATTCATTATAGATGATGATGATGAGGTACACATCATGAAGATGATGATCCATTACACGCGATGAGGTAAGTGTTGTGAACACTCGGAGAAATGGATTGAAGCAAGTTTCTCAAATATGGAACATTCGTTTTGATGAGGCAATCAAAAGAGTTTGATTTTATCAAAAATAAGAATGAACCTAGTGTGTACAAAAGGGTCGATTGGGAGCATCGTGACATTCCTAGTATTATATGTTGATATACTACGGATAAGGAATGACATACCAATGCTACAATCAAGAAAGATAAAGTTGTCTAAACATTCCTCCATGAATGATTTGGAAGAGTATCTTAATTGGAGATATAAATCTATATAGATAGATTTAAGAGGATGCTCGACTTAACCCAAGGAACGATATTCATTTGATGCTAAAGTCGTTTAGCATGGCAAACTCCAAGAGATGTCTCATGTCGATGAGTTTGTGAGTGTATCTCTTAATAGTCCCCATAGACTCCAAAAGAGAGGTCGCATGAGTGACAATCATGCATGCAATGAAATGTCACGACCCGATGTTGATCACCATATTATGGAGAAGTTCACTATGAGTCGTTGAAAAACATCTTAAAGTGCTTAACTCAAGACTAAGGATGTGAGCATACATGGTGGGTCCGAATTAAAACTAGAGGGGCTAACAGACTCAAGTTTTTTCGAGACATGACTAAGATAATGAAAAAATCCACTTTAAGGTAAAGCGTTATCTTGAATGTGATTAGTGCGATTGAATTGAAAGGTTCCAAACAAAGAAAGAGAGTCTTGGTTTAGTGATAAAGACAAATTATATAGCTATAAATGAAGCTGCAAGTTGATTATTTGGATTAAAAGTCATTACTAACTAGGAATAGTTCCTAAATCTCATCTTGGATCTAAACATATGTTGTGGCACTTTCATTTGATTATTAGAATCATTGAAAGATGAGAAATCACTATAGAGATAGTGGACTCTCATGAACAACATTACATATCCATTAACTAAAGCTTATCCAACAAACGGGATAATCGCCACTTAGAGAAGAAGAGTATAAAGATACCATGACGATTGGCTTTAGTGCAAGTGGGAGATTGAAAGTAGTATGCACACAAAACAATCATGTTTGATGATAAAGCATATACTTTGTAACAATCTTATTCATTTATTAATAAAAAGTATTAATTTATTAAAGGCTTTTAATTATCTACATGATGCTGTTTTATAATATGTGATAAACCCATAGTTTTAAGCAATGCTTTTAGAATAATGATGATGATCATTCTAATGAGATCTAAATTCTTAGAAAGCTTAAAACTAAAATAGTTCCCAATCATTGGATTACTAAATTGGGGATTAGTGAATCCGGATAGATTGGTACATACGTTGTTTGCTTTCATTGGATGAGGATGATTGATCTCACGATCATTTGTGTGGAGACACTAAAGCAGCAGTATGTAGGTGCTTATTAGAGAATAAGTACAATCGAACGTTGGCTCGCTAAGGAATACCTAATGGAGTTTTATTTGCTGTCAATAGGAATTCTGTAGTGATAGTAAGACTGAGTAATCCTTGGACTTGAGATCATCATAGTATCTTGTGTATGATGAGTTATACTTTGACTTATTCCTTAAGACCCTTAGGGTATATCAAAGGGTATGCTTGGGTATAATAAGTTGTACATGGAGATAATGTATGATCAATAAAGAATCTACCACTTCTAATAAAGAAGAGAAATGTCCTATGTGATTCGATAAATGACAACCCAAAGAGTCCTTGGCGAAGGCGTAATGAAATTAGAAAGGAGTTTCTAATTTGCATTATTTAGTGTTGTGCATTTAAGAGTCGAAATACATATAATTAAATAAAATAAGACTTGACAAGTAATTTCATGTCTTATATTTAATTAGGACATTGTATGGTGGAAGGATTGAATTGCACTTAAGAACTATTTACTCAAAGGTTCTTTAATGATTAATGTTGAAATCTATATTATCCGGAAAGTCGCCGATCATTAGGAGGCTTATCCCTATTGTAGAATAAATATTATTTATTTAAATAAATTAATTATTTAATTTATTTATTTAAATAATATTAGAATTGTTCTAATTGATTTATTCACAACCGGTTTTAATATGGAGAACCTAAAGGGGTCACACCATAAAAGGAAGAATAATAATTATTTAAGAAGTTAATGGCATAATCGTAATAATATATTAAGTATATTTAATTTAATCTATGGTGATAGAATAAATTAAATAGCTTAATATTTATTATTTAATATTTTAGAAATATTAAATATAAATTAATAAGAGGAGTCTTATTAATATTATTACAATTATTATTATTTTAATTTCTAAAAGAGTTTAGGAATTAATTTAATATAAGTATTTCATTTATTCCTAATTAGATTAGGAAGGAAAATTAGTTAAAGGAGTTTAATTAATTATCCCTAATAAGATTAGGGAGCTTAATTAATTAAAAGAATTTAATTAATTAAATAAATTCCAATTCCTTAATTGTTAAGGTGGGTTGCCCACATCTATAAATAAGAGAGAGTCTTATTATGGGTGAGGGTGGTTGACTTTTTCAACATACTGATATAAGTCCAATTTGTTGGAGAGTACACCTTTTTCTATAGAGATAGGAAAAACTAGGGTTTGAGCCAATATACCCTTCTTCTTGAATTCTATTCTTCCTCGGTGGATCACCTCTGAGGCCAAACACATGGGTGGCTAACGTTGATCAAAGGAAGGAACCAAACCCGGTGGATTCAAGTCAACGCGAAAAGGATTGAGGTGAACTTGTACCGAGGAAGCTCGATCTTCAAGGGTATGATTTTATTCTTTATCTTTTCGCTTTAATTAATAATTGTGCATAAAGGGTGATCCGTATATGGTTTGTAAATTTTTAAACTCGATTTTACACGCTTAGCATTTTTATGCAATTTGATTGCGTTCTTGAATATTACAAACCTAACAAGAGTGGGGGTGTGGTGTGGTGTGGGTGGTAAGTAGTGTATACATATTTTTTTTTGGTGTGGTGGGGTGGGGTGGGGTGGGGGTGGGTAGTTGATCTTCTTGAATATGTAAATATGGATGGAAAGAACTTTTGATTTGAATTTGGAATAAAATATGGGTCGAAAAATGTTTAACCGGGTTGGAACTATATTTCTTTTTAAAAATATGGTTCCAAACTTTAACCAATCCAAATAAATAAAAACAGTTAACCAACCTATTTGGTTCCAGTTAATATGGGTTGACCCGACAGTTAACCAACTATATTGTCAGGTCTAATCATCATAATCAACAATACCAGATAGTTTGAGCATATGCTCATCTCTGTCAGTCGAAAATCCGGCAGGCGCTATTGCGTGATAAAAAAATTTAGTATTTTTTTTCTTATAATTTAATAAATTACTGTAGAATCATTTAACCAATTAGTAGGTGTATTAATTATGTACAAATATTATTCTAAGTTTGAAAATATAATTATAGAGTGAAATAAGTTAGGGTCCTTTACATAAGTATACAACAAATAGAAAGTAATTACAAGAAAAGTGCATTAACTAAATAATTACAAAAAGAGTGTAATTAGGACTCATATTATAAAAATAGTACAATTCACATTAATAAAGAAACCTAAAATCAATGATAACTAATAATTCAAATTCAAATCTTGTCTCTAACAACAATTTCAAATCCATATTTCA
This sequence comes from Panax quinquefolius, assembly GCA_020205615.1. Lineage (NCBI taxonomy): Eukaryota > Viridiplantae > Streptophyta > Magnoliopsida > Apiales > Araliaceae > Panax > Panax quinquefolius. Next base: position 3,074,603 of record CM035169.1, on the reverse strand, counting down.
AAATTTAAATCAAAATGAGAAAATTAAAAATAAAAAATTATGAAGGAGCTAATGTTCATCATCCTCCTCTCTCATTATCATTGCCGCCGCCATACATCGCTATCGCCGCCTCATGCCGCCTCCGCCAATATGCACCGAAGTTACTATTCTCAATTTCTTTTGACGATTTGGTTACCTACAAAAATTGAAATGGTTACCTTTATACTTAATTTTTACTAAGAATCGCATCACATTTAAAATAAAATTGGTAATCAAATAAAAAGCGAATTGGTTACCTTATCAAATGGTTTGGTAACCAACTATATGAAATTTGGTTACCAACTGTATCACATCCAAAATAAATTAGTAACCTAATAAAACTAAATTGGTTACCTTATCGGAAGGTTTAGTAACCAACTGTATAAATTTTGGTTACCAACTGCATCACATTCAAAATATATTAGTAAGCTAATAAAACTGAATTGGTTACCTTATCAAATGATTTGGTAACCAACTACATGAAGTTTGATTACCAACTGCATCACATCCAAAATAAATTAAGAACTTTAATAAAATCAATTGGTTACCTTATCGGAAGATTTCACTTCTGCAGTGAAAATAAAGAATGGACCCAAGGTGGGAGGGAGGGATCGAGGAGAGGGAGGCGGGAGGAGGAGGAGGAGGAGGGGTGGGCGTGGGGTGTGGGAGAGGAGGTGGAGGAGAAAGGGGGGCGGGAAGGGAGGAGGAGAAGGGAGGCGTGAGAAAGGGATGCGGGAGGAAGGGGAGGCGGAGGGAGGGAGGTGGTGGGCGGGGCGGGAGGAGGGGGGAAGGCAAAGGGAGGGGGGAGGGGAGGGGCGGTGGGAGGAGAAAGGCGCGGGAGGAGAAGGAGAGGAGAGGGAGTGGGAGAGGGAGGGGAGGGGAGGGAGGAAGGGAGGAGGGGCGGGGAGGAGGAGGAGAGGAGGAGGGGAGGCGGGAGGCGGGAGGAGGGGGAGGCGGAGGGTGGGGAGGGTTGGACAGGGGGCGGAGGAGGAGGAGGAGAAGAAAGGAAGCAGAAATGTAGTGGGAGAAAATCGTGGGAGAGATTGGGAGAAAATTATGAGAGAGATTGTGGAGAAAATCGTGTGCATAATTAAAAGGGATTACACTCTTTTTGTAATTAAGTATTGTATTTGCATTAATTATATAAATATTTAATGAGTGCACTTTTTTTGTATTATTTTATTAAAATGTACTATTATATGTAATTGTTCCAATAAGTTATTATGAAACTCAATAAATATAAGTATAATAACATTTCCCTCGGTTAATATAACTTTAAATGAACCAAGTACTTACTATTATTAAAAAAATTAAAATATACGTATAATAATGCTTCGATTAGTTATAACGGCTAGTTATTACTCTTGAAGTTGGGAGTAATCTGCAGGTCAAATATTCTCTTCGTCCCATAGTTATAAGCTAATTTTTTTTGACATATAATATAAAAAAAATCAATTTAAGTGACAATTTTTAACATAATTTTCCACATATACCCCTTAATATGAAATTAATGAATAAATTAATTACTCATTACTTATCACACTGGAACTCTCAATTTCATTGATTGACGTGTACTGACCATTAAAATTCATAACAATAGAACTTTAACCAAAGAGAATACAACATTCAATGTTGTGATAAAAACAATAACATTGAATGTTATTTCTTCAAAAAAAGAATAATGGTTGAATATTTATTATAAAGGTATAAAAGTAAAACAATGAACCAACTAAATTTTATAAATAGTAAATAGCCTTATATATCGGGACATCTCAAAATAAAAAATCAACCTATAACTATGGGACGAAGAAAGTATTTTTTTTATTTATCAATTTATAATATAAAAATATAATGCTACCATAAAATAATGATGAGATAATAATAATAATACTGAAATCTACCTAGAAAATTTCTAGTTAAGAATGTCATTAAACTCGACAATCTGCAACTAAACATATACCTCTAATATTGAAATCAGGTAATAATAATTATTCCAAGAATAATATTATATGCACGTAGTATACAATTAAAAATTATATACAATTTTTTGTGTATAATTTGTGTGCAGGACATTTCTCATGTTCCAAATACTCGGCACCCTCCATTAAAAAAAATGTTCTCTGCAAGGGCAGGAGTTATTTTGTGTAAAATTTTACTAGTAGTTTAAAAGCAAGCCCTCATTAATAAGGCAGTAACCCCCCACCCACCATACATACACAAACACAGAGAGAGAGAGAGAGAATTTATCAGAAATTACAAGGTTCGTGTACAAAAGTAGTTAAAAGATACAATGACACAAGCCACTTGTAGCAACCCACTCTAGACATATAAACAAGTTCAACCCCCTTCACTATCCTCACCTGGTTAGGAACAGTTATAATTGAGCATTCCCAATATCCATTTCCTAAGAATATTGGAAGCCTCACAAATCTCTGCAGCACAGTCTGATACATAAAAAGCTATTACTATACACGAGATATCCAAGTTGCCCAACCCCCTCCTCCCTCCAAAATAAAAATAAAAATAAAATCCACCCACACAAAAACAAAAAAAAAACCCTATTCCTTCTCTCCTTTCTTCCTCTTCCAAGCAAAAGCTTCTACGTGCCGGGGTAGTTTGATTCCCAATCCACAAGGCAAAACACAGGATGCCTGGAGAAAAGGAAATAAATGAAAGCCAGCAACTAACAGAGCACTTACCAGAACTGCCGACTTTCACAAAGGATTTCGATGAATCTTCCAGGCTCTCAAGCTGTTGAAGTCAGACTCAACCTCCTATTTAAACACCACACAGAACGAAGAAGAGCAGTATAAAGATATAAAAGGCAATAAAGATCCAAAAAAATAATATCTAGAAATTAAATGTACATGCCTCGTCACTGCCTTCCGCTCATGTCCCAAATCAACATCACCATTGGTATTCATTGCCATATCAAGAGGAGCGTTTCGCTGCATGAAACAAAAGCAACCAAAAAGAATAAGATGGATCTTAACGGGGAAAAAGAAACATCAGTTTCACAATTTTTTTACACGCTAAAGGTACAATCAGCCTCAGGTAACACACCCCTACAATTTTTAGTTTCAGATTCTGACTTAAACTATTGCATAAGTAAAAACAGCAAGTTAACTTGAAAGAAGAGGACAAAGCAAAAGGAACTTAAATCCAAAACCTCTAACTCGTCCTGTGAACCACCTTCAGAGATCTGGCCATCTGTTGCACGCCCATCATTCATAAGCAACTCTGAATCTGCCTCACAAGAATCAGTCTGCGAAAATCCGTGACTGTTGCTCCCAATAACGCTGCCTGGATTCCCCTCACTGCTTCCTGTTCGTGATGCAGGTCCTGTGTCTTCACATGAACCGACCTCACTCGTTAGGCTAGTGACCACGCTAGAATTTGAGAAACATCCCTCGTCAGCAACTCCTCCAGATATAATTTTTTGATCAGATTTAGCTAGCTCTATAATAACCTCCTTGTCACCCTCAACCTGATGAACCTGTTCAGTTCCATTTATTTCAGCCATTTGTTCTGTTCTTTGAATTCCCAAAGATGAACACTCGTTTGATGTGCCTGTAATAATTTCAGGAGATAATGAATCCCGCCTTTGAGGGCTAGCTGATAACCGCTTTTCGGAACTACATCGCTTCACATCTGCCCCATCTCTTCTCCTTTTAAGATGTCTTCCAACAGATCCAGCCCTGCAAACTTCATCTCCAGGAGAAGATTGTTCAGCATGCAGCTGGTTCATTAACCTTGGTGGCCGACATCGTTTATAACCATCGGGAAATACGTAAGAAGGAATCTGCTTTCTACGAACATGAGAAACATAAATTTCCATCCCTGGTTTCCAGAACACATACATATTCACGGAGTGCCGAAACTCATCAACTGTTCCACGTATATCAAACTGCTGACCTTCTTGGATTACCTCACCCTCTCTCCTCTGCAAACCCATAAAAAAGGCACAATGGGAACACTGCTTTGAAGAATCAACATACTCGTGAGGATAAGGATGACACTGCAACTTTCCGTATGTGTCCCGCTCTATCTGCAAATGAGAGAGACATCTTCTAATATTTATTTTCTAAAAGATCCATATGAGCCAAAGGGTGATTGATCCCTCCTTCACAATTAACATGTCAAAATGGAAAAATATTACCATCAGAGTCAGTTGTCTCAGCCGGGATTCAACCCAGCCTTTCCACGCACGCAAGTCATCGCCATCAGCAGCAACAATGTCTACCTGCAGATAGTTCTTATAGCTTTCGAAGAATACATAAGGCTCAAACAAAGCACTCCACTGTGCTTTATTCAGCTCTATCTCCTGCATGTTGACATAAAAGAGTAAAGCACAATATTATGAATATCATAATTGAACTTGAAAAGGGTCTGCCACTCTGGCCACTACCTCACAAATCTTGTTGCCAAAATGAAACTGCTCTGTCATAACCCGAAGAGTACTGGTTGAAACATTGTAGCTAGAATTCATGCATGGGTAAGCAGGTGTGATAATTGGCATATGATGAGTTCGATCACGAGGATTTCTTCTAGGATCCCATATAGAAAAACCAAGCTCGTCTTCTTCTATTGCACAAAGCATCACAGGATTTGGCCAGCGCCACTGGGTATATACCCTGAAAAACCGAGAAACCAGCATACTAGGGATGGCATTGGGATAAAGCTGAGAAACCCTAGCTACAAGGAGAGCCCAGTTCACACCACCAAGAAATCCTGTCACCTGAAAAAAGGGTCAGTAGAGGGAATAAGGTGCAAATAAGGATCCAAATCTGAAGTATAAAGTAAGATAATACACCAGAAAAACCAGAACAAATACAGATATGAATAAATTAATGGAAGACCCTACTTACATTTGAATAAACACCGCGCCTCTTTGCCCAATACTTTAAACAGCGGAGCGTTGTGCGAAAATGCTAGAATTTCCCAGCCAAAGATGAGGATAAACAATAAGCAAACACTAATAAAATAACAATATTCTGAGAGATGAGATCACAAACAAAATAGCAGGCATTTTTATTTAACAACCTCAACATTTGGAACGAGTTTAAGAATCTGGTCAGCAACCCTGCAGCCATTGAGACTCCGAACAGTTGGCTCATCAACATTGTACAAAACAGAAACATTGGAAATATCCAAGTCCTGTCGATAATTCAGTTAGCATTCACAAATCACAAATATCTATACATCACAAAAATAGATCTACTATACAAGGATTAATTTTACTGAACATAACATTCAAGCCTACAAGGACAGTTAATAGAGCTTAAACTAATATGGCCACTTTCGGGGACATTAAATTTTTGTTTCCCCGTTGCGGCAAATTGTCAAAAATGAGCAGTCATAAAATGAGGAACTCACAAGATATCTATTTCAAAATTATTTTCTTAGTCGATTTCTGAGATCTCTCGTGGTTTTTTCCCAGTTGAGTTTCCACGTCGTGTTATTATTTTATATTTCATATAATAGTGTGTTTGTATTTATCTTAGTGTATTTGTGTGAGTCTGATTTCTCAACAATAGAGCTATGACACAATCAAACCTGAACGAACAAAATGTTCAATTGAATTGCATCAGCTTCTATTGAGGGTTATTAATTGCATTAAATGTATATTAATAAATTTGTCTAATAACTGAATATGTGGCGAATCCTCACAAAACCGCCAAATGGCTGTATCGTGACCCCAATCATTGTTTCTTAGGTGTGTGCCAATAGACCCGTCCATAAAGCAAGTCACGAAGGAGGTAATTATAAAAATAGTTCACTAACACAAACATATACTATTAACTATCCTCCATTAACCACGTTCGAAGTAGGGGAAGAATGAACTAACAAAACAACTAAAGTAATAAACAAACAATTCCATCAAGATGAAAATTACAAAAATAAATGATAATTAGTGAAGGCTGGCCCAAGTCGAAAGGCATCTTAATACACCCAGAGCTAATACTAAGAGATATGGTTGAATATGAGTATACTTGATGAAACTTACCTCTGGCACAACCAAAAGTGAAACACTTGCATAAAGAAGATCAATTGATATTCCATCAAATTTGAATTTCATTACTGGGACATGTGCATCCGGCACTGGTTGTAGTTCAGTAACTTCTTCTATCTCATCCAGAATGTTATGCAAGATAAAAAAGAAGTCCTCCTGCAAGGGTCAATTCCATATTTTACATTGATAAAATTTCAATATCTAACATGAATAAACAACTAATTTCATAAATTACCTCTCGATTAACATAAGACGGCCCAATACATAAGGTATCAATGTCAGCTCCAGGACCGTGGACCTATCAAAAAAAATATCACCACATTAATAATAACTAACAATAGCAACTTACATAAAAAATGAAGCCACAGAAAGTGTGGAAACAACCCCTTCCTAGTCCGCTTGCTGAATAGCCCACTGCCCACATCTCTAAGTGCAACAAACTAAGAAACTCTACAAGTCTATGCAAGAGCGAGCTTAAGAAAAAACACCAAATGAACTTTTTACCGTCTTCCAACAAGGAGACAATCAGACAACTCCATAGTATTACACCCACATACTCTACTCCAAATTGTCGCGACATAGTTAAATATGGGAAGGAGGTCCCATGTCCTATCCATTCTGATGACGGGCCTCATGCCGCTAGACAAGGACAATAAACTAGAAGTACATGCAACCAATTAAGCTAAAGTATGTTCTTATTTTGAAAAGGCCAACATGTTAATGTTTTGAAAACAACCAAACTGACTAAAACATTCACACACCTAAACAGCCAAAATGTAACGTGTATCACTCCTACTTCACCATAACTTAGATAAGAACAAAATTTGATCCTTGTACTTAAAAGTCCAAGTTGGCATAAATTCAGGAATCATTTCTTTAACTTTTTTAAAGATCTCACACATTAAATATGAGAAATGCCTGACAGGAGAATTCAACACAGAATAACCCTACGAATAACCTTCATACCTCAACAGATTAAACCGCAACAGTGAGGTTCTGCTAAAGAAATGTTCTGCATCTCGACAACCATTACCGGAACCCATAGTCCCATACCCACAGGCAATCCAAGACGTCCAAAACCATCAAAGAAATGTTATGCTAAAATCACAATAACTATACCTTAAGTTCATCTTTATTATTATCAAACTTCTAAATTAAAGTTGCAGTCTCTTTTGGCAGCTATAAGTCATGCTTGAAACTTCTAAATAATAATAATGAATAATATCCTGATTTCCAACCTTTATCCCTCGCAAAAAAGCACACAAAGGGTCCTTTGCAGATGCACATAATCAGTATTTATTGACCTCTTCATGAGGAGGGTGGGTCTCTAACATCATTTTCGAGACTCTATTTCACAAACTTGGACATCATCTTCATTTAGTATCATATAGCAAACTCAAACACATTATTACTTCAAACTTCTAGACTGCTTTTAACAATTCAGAACTCGAATGTGAAACAAACACAACATGTTTACCCCTAATCGGTAAGAGCCAAAAGTAAATATGACAGCATTTGCATCCTCCACCATTTGATCTGTGCAGCCTCTCAAGCGAGTAAGGTGCTTCACCCAATCTATGACAATCTAAGATAATGGAAAGGGATGAACAAAACTAGTCAGCACAAATTGAAGAAAGGAAATATATAAAATCAGGCGGAAACTGAATACACTAGCAAGTGCATTTGTATAATAAAGTTAATCAAAACAAATATATAGAATCAAAAGGACAATCAGAAAATTGTAGGAGCCAACACAAATTTTAAGGATGTAATCAGATCAGACCAGATAAAGTCCAGATAATTAGACAAAACGTTCCAAAATAGTTATCAGCAATGCACATAATTTCCCGCCGCAATTTGATTCATAGAAAACTTTAAACATAACTTTAGAGCCTGTTTGGTGGAGTAAAAATACTTCTAAATTAAGTTTGGAAACATTTTAGTGTTTGGTAACCCTCCAAAAGCGCTTTTAGTGAGCAGGGGAAAATTACGCTTTCAGCATAAGCACTTTTGGCCGAAACACACTGCACAAATTAATCCTTAAATTTATTTTTATTTTATTTTTTTTTGGGTCGGGGGCGGGAAGTAGTTTACATCACAAACTTCTGTGCAATGTTTCCCTTACTTTTTTACAATTGCATAGCCAAACACTATTTAACTTTCTTATGAAGCACTTCTATCAATAGCTTAATATTTAAAAGTGTTTTATCCCTCTGCACCGCAAAACAGGCACATTATGACCATGCTGCTACAACTAAACAAACTGATCTATTTACACAACTTATCACCAATAATAAATGACTCAAAACACAAATCAATCAAATATACCAGTCAAGTCACTTTTTTTCAAATACAGATAAAATTAATCATTAAAATTTACTCACTTTGTATCATACAGGAAAAGACTAGCCTAAACTTCACTAATGTCAAAACATGGTGCACTGCTGAGATTGGGGATTCTACTACTTAGTTTTCCAGATGTACAAAGATGCATTAAGAAGTGCAATAAACAATTAAGTATAACTTTCTAATGAACAGGAGAATTATGAAAACTTCATGGGAGAAATTACCTGCTTGATACGACCAAGAACCTCTTCCCGTTTGGCAGCTTCGTCTCTGGATTCATGTAATCCAGCATCTTCCAAAAACTTTTGCAACCACAAACGAAATAATAGTTAAAAACAACCTATCACAGTCCAAGAAATCGATTTTATAAAGAAAAGGGCGAGAAAACAAACCATTTCCAACTCCTTGGTTCTAATTAAGTCAGCCTCAGAAGGGCCGGCAAGAGATAGCGGCTTCGTCACACCACGGTGCTTGGGAGCCACACCAAAGCCCTCAGAACCCACCATATTAGAAGACGGATGGATTAAACGATGATGTGTCACCTGAATTATGTGTAAAAGATGACCGTATTTAAGGACAATAAGTAGTCAATTCAAAAGTTACACCCGAACCCTAGAATAATAGGAAAGATTGCAGGAGAATAATACTAAAATTGACTACGAACTTGAAACATTTAGTGCGTAATTCGAAAAGAATAAAGATCGAAACCCTAGATCGGCATGAATAAGATCTTGAAATAGGGAACAATGAAAATTGAATGTGGAAAATCAAAACCCTCAAAAAATTGGACAGTGGAAAATGGTCTGATCGACAGGCCTAAAAACCCAACTTTTGAGAGTTCGGAGTTCACACACAGGAATCCAGAGAGAGGGGGGGTTGGGGATCGGTGAGTTGTGGAAGACGGGGTAGAAGAGGGTTGGAGGAGAGTGACGCGAAGTTGCGCACGTTCTCACCTAGTCCGAAAACAACTTTGATTTGTTTAAGATATTTTAATATCTTTTCTTTTTAATTTGGCTCTCATAAGATATTATTCCAATTTCCAAACAAAGAGACGCGATTAGTTCACAGATTCAATGTTCGTTGAGAATTACTCTTAATAGTGGTAAGAAAAAATATTTTAAATACTCCCACCTTAATTAAAATTAAATGATTTTAATATTTTAATTTATAAGATAATTTTAAATTGTATTATGATATAAAGTTTAAATTTTAAATAATTAAATTATCATAATAATTGATAATGTTAAATTATATTACAGAATAAATTATTTATACAAATATTTTATAAAAATAAATACATTAAATATATTTAACCATATTGAATTTTTTTTTTTACAAAATTATTCATATAAATAAATACATTTAATATAATTAAGAATTTTAAATTTTATTATTTAAGAAATTATTATAAAAATAAATACCGGATAACAAAAAAAAATCTAATTATTACTAAGAGTAACTGTCAGTAAAAAAAATTATAAATTAACCGTGTAAATTTTATTTATTAGAATAGTGTCATATATATATTTACGCGCACAGCTTGTCCGCTACTGGTTGGCAATTAAAAGTTAAAACACCAACTTGGATTTCAAGAAAACGGGTAACAGAGCGCGTTATTAATCATTGTATTTTTTCTCGATATAAATGGTTCTTTTTATTTTTTCTGATAATTATTCTACTTAGATTCGATTAGCATGAAATTTATTTTTTAATAAATTAGTCAATTACCTAATAGAATACTGACACATATAGAGCATCACTTACATATCAGCACTTTATTAACGAATTAACCAATTTATTCAAAAATAAATTTCATACTAACCACTTCCCTTCATCCAGATAATAATTACCGGCACATATATATGACTTCATTATGCATGAATTTTTTTAATTCAAATAAAATAAGATAAGTGTTTTTTAATACACATTCACTAAATATACATTTTGATTCCGTTTATTAAGTTTATGTTATATGTAAGTTTATGTTATATGTAAAAAATATAATTTAGAGTGACGAAAATTTAAGACCATATGAATCTTAACATATAATTGATCACTAATAGTAACACAATATTATTTTATAAAGAGGTACTTATTTTATTATTTTATAATTAATTCAATCTTTATTATAAATTTGATAAAGTATTATTAGTCAATCACAATTTGTTGTACTTTATTGTTGATCATATCACAAACTAGATTATATCATTTTTAAAATTAATTAACCCATACTTTGCACGAATTACCAATATTTTTATAAATTATAATGTCAAACATAACTATTTAACTTGGAAAAAGTTTTACTTTTTTGCCATATTAAATGTGGGAGTATGAGTTTAATTAGTTTTTCTGTAATCCTATTAATATTAATTAATAGTTGTTCGTAAGTTATGAAAATAATAGAGAGAGAAATAAAAATAAAGATAGAAAAATTAGAAGTAGACAAAAAGGAAAAAAATAAAGATTTAATTATAGAAAAATTTAGATAAATATGAGACAAAATTTTTAAAGATGAAATTTGAATATAAGTTAAAATTAAACATTTGGGAGTATTTAAGTCACTTTAAAAGTATTTATTCTATTATTAGATGTATTCTTGACACTAACCAAACATGTATATAGAATCCCATAAAATCATTACATTCACTTCTCTTATCCCATTATTATACTAAACATGCATATGCATATAGATCTCTCTCAATCTATTCTTGAATTTGGTTTTTGATTTGCTTTCATTAACTTAACAAATTTGTATTTGGAGGTTAATGCATGTGAGTTTGTATAACCCCCTGATATTTAAATCTCCAAATGTAAAACTTTGGGTTTGGTGTTCTTGTTGTGGTTTTGATGATATATATCTCAATTTATTCTTTTATTTTTGTTTTTTAAAAAAATCTATGCGGACATAGTGTATTCGAATATCAGTTATTTATATCTTGACTTACAATGGTAGATAAAAATACAAATAAATAAAATTCAAATACACTCGTGTCTAATTTTCATGTCCACCTATAAGAGCTCTTGATTTTTTGGGCAAATTATCAGTTGGATTTGATTTCTCAACATCTATTATTGATTTGGGCAAATAATGAATGGTTTGAAGTTTTTGGATTTCAAACTTTTGAGTTTCATGAATAGGGGAAGATGATAAATTTTTTTATTTTATTTTTTAATGGTCATATTTGTTAAATATGGTTTGTGGGAGTTGTCGTTGACACTTCTAAATTAACCTCACTTTCACTTTATAATTTATAATAATTAGTACAGTAGTAAGTAATGATCGATCCACAAAGAGTAAGTTCTATCTAGAATTCTTCTTTTATTTTGATAGGAAATAAAGATGGGTGGTTTTTGAAAATTATTTTTAAACTAAGAGAACAATAATTAATAATGAAATTAACCAAATATGTAAGTACAACAATCAATTAATTAAGTTATTATTATTTTTCCTTCAATGAAATTATTGGTCATAGATAACAATAAACTATGTTATCCGAAATTCTCATTAAATTTTTACTGTATTATGTTAATCCAAGCAACAAACACATAAGTTTGATTTGTTTAAGTTGTTTTCTGATAATCTTAGTAATACACAAAAGCTCGTCCACAATGTAGTATTACTAAGTTGTTACTTATGATGAAACAAATATCAATTACTCGTAATACCAATTTTAATCTAGCATATGATAATGATCAAACTAATTCAATTGGTCATATCGAATCAATTAGATTAATTAGCATTCAATCAATGAAAACAGATTATCAAAAGAAATTTCATACAAGAAGGAATAAATAATAATACTTAATTGATCAATTACTTGTAACAAGGTTTTGTCTCCCTTTAGAACTAAAGAACTAGCCACATGCTCTTAAGTCTGCACTCCAATAGATGATAATTGATAATTGAATGACTAAAACCTTGACTATCATCCTTTATTTATAGTGCTAGACAAATGAGGAGTAGAAATTCAAATCCTAAAACTCTGTTTCTGAGTTTTGAACAGAAAAGAAAAGAATAGAAAACTTAAATTAGAACAAAAAAGAAAAGAATAGAAAACTTGAAGTTTTCCTTTGTGTTGTTTCCGAATTTTTAATAGAAAAGAATAGAAAATTTAAAATTGAGGACATGAGTTATAATTTAAAATTTATTATATTAAAAGTTGAGGGTAATATGGGAAATATTTTTTTTTTACTTATTCCAGTTTCTTTTCCGTCCAAATCAGGCTAATTTTGGACGGAAAACTTTGTCAGGAAAAGTGGTCAAGTTTTCTATCCATTTCTTTCATTTTCCTTTTATTAAAAAACTCAGAAACATAAGAATTGAAAAGAAAATTTAAATTTTCCATCTATTTTTTTTTCCTGTCCATTTTAAAACTCAGAAACAGAGCGTAAAAGTAATTACAAATCACACTAATTTCCATAAGGAAGTAAAATCTAATTTAGAAATAAATGTTAATTTAAAGGAAATTTTAATTACAATAAAATTATAAAAATTAATTTTCTAAAATCTAAAAATCAGATTTGAAATTGAAATTAAATTCCACAATTGCCGCGTTTGGATTGCATTTTTGCCAAGGTAAAGGAGAATTGAAATGATACACCCACCGGCCAAGGTAGGCAGCCGTTGAAGGAGAGGAGATTATCACGGCTGATTGATAGCTTCCGTTTCCGTTGAAATGAGATACTACTACGACACTACTACTAGTATTTCAGAGTCTCTTTCTCCTCCCTCCCCCGGAGTTTATGGAAATTGAAAACAATACACAAACAAATCCAATCCTCTTTTCAAATTTTCTTTGACTGATACAGGAAATTAAGCAGCAGTCAAAGAAAAAACCCCACCCCAACCATAATAATTGGTCTCTGAATTTTGGAGAGCGAAACATTTTAATAACATACATACATACATACATACTACTACTACTACTACTAATCTCAATAGATTCACGAGATAGCGTCATAAAGTTAGACCACAGGTCCACACCATACTTATTTAAGTACTATATATATATATATATATATATATATCTCCTTGTCATGATTACTACTTTTCATTAACTTTCACTTCCTTGGATTTTGTCTGTCTGTCTGCTTGTTTGTTTGGTTTCACCGATAGAATTAAGAGCAAGAGAGAAAAATGATTTAAGCCTTTTTTTTCTTTTGTAGGTTTCCTGAGTTTCTCTTTGGAGGAAAGGTACCTTTGTTTTTGAATTTGAGGAGGTGGGCAAAAGCATTTGAAACACTTGAGTTTCTTGATTATTACTCCTTTTTTTGCCTTCAAATGATTTTGTTTATTTGATTTAGTATTCTTTATAAAAATATGTTTCTTTCTATGACTTCATTCTGTCCTGTCACGAGGTAATGTCAGCAGGAAAGAAAAAAAAACTCAAAAATGGAGAAATAAAAAACCAATCTTTATCTCTCCGGGCTACTATTATTTTAAGATCTGACACCTTCTGTTAACCTTTACCTCCCTCCACCACCTGTACTTGTTCTCATCACTTCTCTGATCGCAACATGTAAAGATTCTAAGTGTCCTTCTCAGCTCAGTGTTATTTCAGTAAATAACATCGACTCTTTCTTTCGTTTTCACCACTGGTAAAATCTTAACCATCCCTCCCCTTTTTTAAGGATATACTACTATATTGTTAAGCACTCACTTTATCTATTTCTCTATACAGAGTATTAGTTCAATGGGAAAAGCTACCAGGTGGTTGAGAGGCTTGTTGGGGATGATGAAGAAAGATAAGGAAAGTGTGGATAATTCCAATTTGAGTGACGGGAAACAGAGGAAGAGGCGGAGTTTTGCCAAGTCCGGGGCTGCGGGTCATCAGATTCCGACCACTGATACTAGTTGGCCGAGATCTTACATTTCTGAGACGGAGAAAGAGCAGAACAAACATGCAATTGCTGTTGCTGCGGCCACGGCAGCTGCTGCGGATGCTGCTGTTGCTGCAGCTCAGGCGGCGGTTGCAGTTGTTAGACTTACGAGCCAAGGCAGAGGAACTCTATTTGGTGGTGGCAGGGAGAAATGGGCAGCGGTTAAGATTCAAACTGTTTTTAGAGGCTATTTGGTAACTTAATTTCTTTCTTTTTGCTGCATTTCCATTTTCTTACTTTCAAATTTTGATGCTTTAAGATAGTAGGTTCGTAACTTTGATTTCCTAATTCTGACTTGTTCATTGTGAAAGTTTCTTTTTCTCTTCTTTTGTTGCAAGTCTTTTCATCTCAATGCCAATTATAACTAAACTTGTTTATCAAACAGACTAGCTAGTTGGTTCCATGTATTCTTTGTTATGGTCAAACAATCAATTATGTATTTGTCATTTGAATTTGGTTACAAGTAGTTTCTCATGTTTAGTGAATGATGTCGTCTCTTTGTCTGTACTTTATCTCGAATTGGTTCATGACTTGTTCTTGATTCTTTCGTCAGTTGAAAGAATTTTGGAGCATCAGCTTTGAATTAATGCTGACTTCGATAGTTTCTTTGTATTCTCACTTGTTTTTTTTATCTTATATCTTGAATCTGGTCTTTCATTTGTTTAATGGTTTTCTCTACGTTTTGTTTATGTAACAGTCACGAAAGGCTCTTCGGGCTCTAAGAGGACTCGTAAAATTACAAGCTCTTGTTCGAGGTTACCTTGTTAGGAAGCGTGCTACTGCCACTCTTCATAGTATGCAAGCTCTCATAAGAGCTCAGACCGCTGTCCGATCTCAGAGGGCTCGCCGTTCTTTCTACAAAGATCATCCTTCTTGTCATCCAGAAAATCGACACAGAAAGTACATTGTGAGAATCAATCATTATACTTCGTACTTCGTACACTATAATTATATTCATTGTGTTCAAATATTAAGTTCTCACGGACTTTGTTATTTATTTATTTTCAGGAAAGAGATGATGAGGAGCCTAGAGTTGAATACCATAGTAAGAGGTTATCAGCTTCTTATGAAACTACATTGAATGGCTTCGACGAGAGCCCAAAAATAGTCGAAATTGACACGTTCAAGCCTAAATCAAGATCCCGTCGTATGAACACCTCTGCATCTGATTCCGGGGAACACCCAAATTACCAAACTAGCTCTTCCCCTCTTCCATCTACAATTCCTTCCCGCCTCTGCGATTTTGAATGGGGATTCTTGGGCGACGAATGTAGGTTTTCTACTGCTCAAACCACACCGCGATTTGCAAATTCTGGCCGCTCTAACGCCCCAGCAACACCGGCCAAAAGCGTATGCGGAGATAGCTTCTTCCGGCGGCCATACTCCAACTATCCTAGTTATATGGCTAACACACAATCATTCAGGGCGAAACTGAGGTCTCATAGTGCTCCCAAGCAAAGACCAGAATCGGGGCCAAAGAAGAAGCAATCGCTGAGTGAAATACTGTCGTCAAGAAGTAGCTTTAGCTTTAGTAGTGTTCAAATGCAGCGGTCGTCTTCTCGAGTTGAGGAACATGGTTGAAAGAGTAGTAGTTTAGTGCATAGAGAAGCTGAACTAACATAAACTTATTATCTATGGGGTATTTGATTTCGACTTGTAGTGTTGAAAACAATTAGGATAGAACAGGGTAGATCTGTCGATTTAAATTAAAAATTATATAATTAATCAAAATTACATGCATCTATTGAATTCGTTAACTAATTTTTAGGTGATGAATTAATTTGATTTTGTATTCATATTATTATTACAAATATAAATTAGATTTAATTTAATTACTTTTGATTCATATTAGTTTATAATAATTTTTTGTATTTTGTAGAGCTAACAAATAATATTTATTGATTATTACAATAAAATTCTCAATAATTTTATTAATTTTAATTAACATAATAATTATTAATGTACATTTTTTTAATACTTTGGGTAATATTAGAAATTAAGTAATTAATACTTGGAGTAATATTAATTTAATACTTGGGTTAATATTGAAAACTAAACAATTACTTTCTCCGTACCACACATATTAAGAAGATGAATGAAATGACAAAATTGTCCATAATAATATCATTAAATATGGAGAGAGAATTAAAATAAGAAAAATATGAGATATTTAATGTTACGGGTATAATAGGAAAATATGTGTAAAAGTTTGGTTATTAAAGAAAAAATGGATATTTAACATGGGACTACTCAAAATAATAATAAGGATTTTTATCATGGGACGGAGAGAGTACAATACTTAAAATTTTAAAATATCATATATTAAAAAACATAAAAACTTTTAAACATTTTATATTAAGGGACGAAAGGAGTATATAACAACACTTACCATCACCCTCAACAAATCAAACATATAATTAACATAGGTTAAAAATATTACTCCTATATTTTACTATTATTCATCCTATTTTTACAATCCAAATGGAGCATTTCTTTTGGAAATAGTATGAGGATTCATACGATTCCATTGAAACTTGGACCCCTCATGGCTCCTTGGAATGCCTCGTTCCCTTGGTAGTAAAAGACACAATCATGAGGGCAGTTTTGGTTATCGGGCCGTCTTTGACTGCATCATTATCCCCTACACCTACGATTACATCACCCATGGACATCATTTCGTGTAGTGTACATAAAATTCAACCAAGTCCCTATAGTATACTCCATCCGTCACTATTTAAATGATGTTTTAGAAATGAACACAAGAATTAAGATAATAATTAAAAAATATTAAATATAATACTTAATTATCTATAATACCTTTAAATTATTAATTTACCATAGTACAAGAGTTTAAAGTACCCCAAAAAATAGGTAGAGTAATGAGGGATAATTTTAGAAAAACTATCATTAATTCTCTTAGATATAAACAAACGTCAATTAATTAAAGACAAATAAAAAACTATAAATTATCATTTAAATAGGGACGGATAGAGTATACTCCACTGGAGTAGTCCCTATCCCTATCTCTATCTCCTAGTTTTAAGTATTATTTTACTAATAAAGCATGCAAGTCTCTCATGTTTGTTCAATAAAGTACGTCTTAAATCTTTGATTTCCGTTGTTGGTGTTGTTTTTGTGCATTCATGTCCCTTAAAACCCAAATGATTGTAAATCTTCAAGGATCTTCTGGTAAGTCCAATTATAAAATGTGCAACAAAGTGGTATTAGCTGTTTTGAAAGAGTGAAATTTTGAATTGATTGATTGGTTATGGCTTTTAATATTATAGTAACTTTTTTACATACAATTAAGTTGTTTCTATTAAGAATATGAAACACTTGGCATTGTATTTTTTAAAAAGCTCATATGATGCAATTACAAACACAACCTAAATCTTGTTTTTAAAACAACTAATCAGGGAGACCCAAGACTTGAAGTTGAAAATTCTGTCACTAATCAAAAGAAGCATATGTATTCAAGTTGAGCTCATCAGATAAATAGAATAGAATAGAAAGATAGCAAAAAATAAAACATGTCCTTGCTCCAAGTTTCAGATAATTAGGGAGTACTTGTAACTATAATGCTACAGTCTACAGGTGCTGCTGATAATTATGTATGTAAATGGTTCAAATTTGACAATAAGGCGTACCCTAACAAAATATCAACGGGCTAAACTTACCTGACAAAATAGGAGTTCATGCTATTGAACTTTAACAGCATCAAAGTTTTGTAATCCTTCAAATGGTTCACCCACTCTGCCAATAATAAATGCATATGCGCATGTAACTTCAATTCATGCTCCCGTTCTCACTATTCAACAACGAATACAACAGCATTTTAGTGCTTGTACCAATACCTTGAGTAGAAAATTTCGGATCATTGGAATATACGTTTGGTTATTTTGTACAAGAAATGAAGCGTCCAGATTTCAGCTGCCTTTGCTAACATGTTGCACTTTTCCACACAGACGAACTGGACCAGAAGGTGTACATTCAAATTTAATCCCCATATTTTTATAACAGCTCAAACCTTTTTAGTCATGTCACGATCACCAAGAAAGATATGATCAGACAATACGCTAGCTATAAAAAGTATTCATAGAAAATTTCATTCCAGATCGGTTATGATCTTTTGGAGAAACTTCGTTCACTTGCTTGACTACAACTTAGAAACCTAAGAATAAATACAGGACTGTGGCAGTTAATAGCGATAGTGTTTGTCACCTCAAAGGACTGACTACCCAACCTGTAACTGGATCCTGCCTCCGAATTCTAATTGTCCTATGTGAACCACTTTGCAATCTTTCAAGAACAGTATATGTGATTGAATCTGGAGTTAACCCTTGCTGTTTAAGTTTTGCATACAGATCCACTGCCTCAGCAGTCCTCCCACACTTCTCAAGACAGTCTAATAAGATATTGTATGTCACAATATTAGGGCAACAGCCTTCAACAAGCATCTCGTCAAACAATCTACAAGCCATCTCAACTTTATCTGACTTGCCAAAGCACTCTATTAGCGTGCTATACGTAACTACATCAGGACTGAAACCCTTCTCTTCCATCTCTCTGAACCTCATGTGAGCTTCATCAAGATCACCATTCTTCCCTAGGCAATTGATTAAGGAGTTGTAAGAGATGACATCAGGCTGACAATCACTGTTCTCGAGTTCTTCAAAAAATTTAATTGCATCATCAACTTTTCCTGCTCTACCAAAGCTGGATATCAAGATGTTGTAAGTAAATATGTCTGGAGAAGGACCACCCTGTTTCATTTTTTCATAAAGATCATGAAGATGGGATACCTGCTTTAATTTACCAAGAGCAGAGAACACTGTATTATACATAAAAGTATCAGTACTTAATCCCTTTTCAGGTATCTTACTCAGCAATTCTAAAGCCTCTGTAATCTTCTTTGCATTGCACAAACTCTCCAACATGGATAAATATGCATCCCTATCTCCGTAATCATGTAAGTTCCACATATTGCAGAACAACCGGTGAGCCTCACTCGCATGGCCCAACTTACTAAGCATCCTCACAAGATATGCATATTGTGACTTATTCATGTACTTTTTTGACATTTCCACAACCTCATCAAGTCTACCAAGCTGCCCTTCTGAAGCCAAAACATTCAGAATTACACTGTAAGTGAATTCATTGGGTCGGCAATCATTTTCCATCATTTTAGAGAAGAGAAAGATTGTCTTGTCAACCATCCGGCTCTTAGCAAGCACCTGGATCATAGTATTGTAAGCAAATAAATTTGGAGAACAACCCTTCGATAGCATTTCCTGAAAGAGTGCCAGTGCTTTCTCAGGCTGTCCCAATCTTCCAGTCATTCTAATCAAAATTGTGTATGTATACTCATCAGCCTCACAGTGCTTCCTTTTCATATCTTCAAAAACCTTGCCAGCCTGGTCAACCTAGCAATAAGCTGCAGGTCAGATTATCAGGGTCTGTTGGAGTTGTTCTTAGTTATAAGCAAAAAGAGAAAAAAAAGAAGGGGGAGGGGGAGGAACACTAAAAGAGGTCCAGCACAACACAACCATGAACTAGGTTGTTGTTAGAGCTTTCATTTTTATTTATGCATCGTAAATTTGTAAAGTTTAACATTATGACTTCTAATTATCTTGCATAGTGCAATTGGCAGTCAAATTATTGCCAACTATATGTTTTTGATTGCGACCATTCCTATACTACAATTAAAACCATGTTATTCAAGGGTCAATTAAAGAGTAAACTAGTAAACCATTTTTTAATACTACAGGTTCTAATTCTTCATAAGGAGCAAGGTATTCAACTTAAGCTTACAACCATAGAGATAGGGGTGCTCATCGGTAAAAAACCGAACCGGTACCGAAAAAACCGAACCGGTACCGAACCGAAAAATCCGAAAAATCAAGAACCGGTACCGGTACCGAAACCGGTTATTCGGTACCGGTTTCAGTACCGGTTCGGTACAAAATCGGTACCGGTTTTTTCGGTTCGATTTTCGGTTATACCGATAATTAAATAATTTTTTTTATATTAATAAATTTAATATAAAAACAGCCCTTCTTTGATTTACAATAATATATTAACAAATAATTGGTACAAAATTCTATTGTATTGTATAATGTTATGGGCCAATTATTGCATAATGTTATGGGCCAATAATATATTAACAAATAATTGGTACAAAATTCTATTGTATTGTATAATGTTATGGGCCAATTATTGCATAATGTTATGGGCCAATAATTGGTACAAATAACAGTGAGTACAAAATTCTATTGCATAATGTTATGGGTCAATTATTTGTTAATATATTATTTGTATGGTTTTCGGTTCTTTTTTCGGTTTTTCGGTATTACCGAATTCAAAATTTTCATTACCGCTACCGGTACCGAAAAGTATAAAAAAACCGAAAAACCGGTACCGAAAAAATCGAAACCGAAAAAAACCGGTACCGCCGGTACCGGTTTCAACCGGTTCGGTAAAAAACCGAAAAAACCGAATTTTTTGAGCACCCCTACATAGAGACACCTACAAGTATTACCATAAAATTTGTCCAAAGAAACTATGATGAAAATATGACGATGAAAATATGATGGCAAACTTGAGGATATTGTTTTACTATCACTTTAAAAGAGGAATATGTTTTGTGGAACAAAAAAACCCAGCAATGGAACACTTGGTGGCACATAGGTGATAGGGAGTATATCGAAGTGAACAAAAGGAACAGTAATCTTTGTCTAAGATTTAACTAAGCTTGCGTTTATTACAATTACATACTAAATCAGAAATGAATGTTTCTAAATGCAAGGGGCATAAAAATGAAACCTTTTCATCTTTGGCGAGAGAATCAAGTAACATATTATAGGAAAATATATCCAATATATAACCACGTCTCCTCATTTCCCCGTAAACTTGTAATGCTTTATCGGAATTATTGGACCGCAGATAAGCCGGAAGGAGGCACTTGTAAGTGTAACAATTCATCCTTAAATCCCATTTTTTCATCAATGCCAAACACATCTCCAATTCTCCGGACCCATCAAACATTCCGATCAAGATATTGACGGTGGAAATGCTACCATGCACGCCGGCTTTCTCCATGTCGTCCAGGATCTGGCGGACGGAATCAAAGCAGTCAGGAGATTTTGAATTGAAGAGAATGAGGAGGATACGATTGTAGGTGAAGATGTCGTGGCGGAATTTAGGGATTGACAAGGGGCAAAAATGGAAAAACTGAAGGGCGAGGGTTGGGGAGTTGAGAGATTTGAGGATTTCGGAAGCTTCAGAGGGAGTCAGGGTTAGGGTTAGGGATTGGAGGTATTCTGCGAGGTCGAGGAAGGGGTCGGAGGTGGGCGAATTTGATTGGAGGATTTTTGTAGCTTTGCAGATTAGATCGCGCCGAGGTAGAGGGTAGCCTCGGACGTCGGTTAGGAAGGTTGGGGAGTCCACTTCCACCGCGAATAAGCGGCCGTTGGGGGTTTCCTTAACTACTCTGCCGCTGTATTTGGTGGCGTAGCCACGGCGTAGGAGGAGGAGGTGGTGGCGGCAGTGCCTCATCGTCAGCTTCTTGAGTTAATACTCTCGTCTTATTTTGAAATTTTTTTGACCTCAAATTATGCCTTACCTAGGACGTTAGCATGCATCTTACAGTCTATTCGAAATGACTTATTTTAAAATTACTTAAAATTAAAATATAAATCGACTTATACGTTAGTTTAAGCGTGACTTATAAATAAAAAAGTGGTGAACGTGGATCGAACAAGTGACCTTCAGATCTTCAGTCTGACGCTCTCCCAAATGAGCTATCCCTGCAGATACTAACGAATTTACTGAACTTATAATTGTTGGGTGGAATTAGGTAGGTCTGTTTGCAAGAAACACTATTTTCATACTGGAATATATAGCAAAATTTGCAATTACTGTTGCTATTAGCAATATACTTGGTGAGGTTATAAGAGTCCAAACATTGCTTGAACTAGAGTGTGTGCGCTTATTTGTCATTTTTATGTAGAAAAATAAAAGTTGAGACAAGTAGCCAAAAATTAGAGTACCTACTTACAGGTTAAAATAAAACAATAAGGGATTAAATAAGGGTCACCTCTAGGCTCATCGCTAGACCATGCAAGGTCCCCCCTACACCTAATTTTATCCTCTCATGGTCAGTTCTCCGGTTCCCCCACAGGAGTAGGACCCTAAAATTAAAATGTAGAATCTCGTTAAAAAAACAATGATAAACAGGCCCATTGTGTCTGTGTGGCCTTCCACTACAAAGACCAAGTTGTGGTCTGACAGTATAACACATCCAATTCAGAAATTCCTTCAGGAACACAAATAATTTAACTCAACCGATCCCAAAAAAAAATCATGCTAATAGGTACAAATTGGAGATCAGACATCTGGAACTTCACTTATATCCCGATCTAAACACACTGTTGATCACCTCCTTCAGATTCTGGCAGCCCAAAATTTTCATATCCGCCAGATCTAGGTTTGACAGAGATTTCTCAGCTGATTTGGGAACAATACACATTCTATATCCCAGCTTTGCAACTGTGTTTACCCTCTTCTCCATTCGTGGTAACTACATTTGTGTACCACAAAAAAGTTAATATGGCAGACAATGAAAAAGGTTTCACTACATACACTCTTAAGAAGCAGAGCTAACATGTTAATCACTGGCCAAGAGCACTGTGCAAAATAGTATGACATACTTAGTAACCCATTCTCCATGAGTAAACTGAGAAACATCCCTAGCATTGTACATAATGGACTATTTTCAGTGAGTGTTTATGCTAGAAGCCACCATTCAATTGAGCTGTGTGGAATAACGTGTCACCTAATTTTCTGAATATTTGCTAGGGACAAACAAATACTTTGTTATATGTTATAAATTAATAAATTATATATTTTTTACTTGGTCAAATAAAGTGAATTAAAAATTTAAAACGCACCAAAGGGGACAGAATACATTTTTATTTGACAATATATGGGAGCATACAAAGAAACCTCAAATGCTTAATACCATGCATGTATTCTCAAAAAGGATTATTAGCAAATAAATGGCCAAAATGTTATTCCAACTTAAAATTAGTATTCTAACCTAGAAATATTTGATGGAACAACTAGATAGTTTTTCAGGAAGGAGTATGCGTTCTTAGTGAAATCCTAATTATCTATAGGCAATGTAGAAAGACATACATACCGTGCGAAGTTCACCAGCAAGGCCAATTTCTGCAATGAATGCCACACCGGCGGGGATAGGAAATTCCAAGAAACTAGAGACCACAATAAACACACTATTCCAATTATGAACAGAAAACATATGGTGACTAATGATGCAATGAAGTTTAAAAGATGGAAGACAAAGCAGTTAAAGAAATGATTGCAATAACTAATGATGCAAATTCGGTAGTTCAATTTGAGCCAACACAATTTATGGGCTTCATCTAATGCTTTATAGGCTTGGCTTTGGGTTTATAAAATCCCACCCTGGCCTTGAATTGGGTGTTGATTGATGGCCTAGTCAACTCAATCAATGCCAAGCTTAAAAAACTTAACTACAGACCAGAGTCATAACTACAATGGGATATGCATAGTATCTTGAAGTCTATGTTAAGAAAATATATAGTAGTTCCAAAAAACCATATTTCTTACAGGCAGCTAAACCCTAGCCATGTCTTGCTCCTAGGTACAAGTTATATTTATATTGTTATTTTAACAAGCTCTTAATGATAATTTCCATGCTCTTAAAGATAGATCTGCAGCCCTTGCGATTCCGCATCACAAAATTACAGAATGTGTGTGAATTTCTAGCATACTACTCTCAAGAGTATTCTATGTATGTCAAATTTGAGTTGGAACATATTGACTTAAGGTAGGATGAGGTTAAGTTTGCAGGCTCTCGGGTCATAATGGCTGCCTTCAGTATAACAAGCTGAGCTACTAAACCAAACCTAACCTCCCAACTTAATTCCTAGAGAAGTCTTTGAAACAAAACCTGCTAACTTGTTGCAACTGGGGGGAATATCCACTATAATATAATATGTACATATATCTCAGGTGTGGTCAATACATAATAATGCAATAAAATGGCCAAGAAACAGTAATATGTGGATGCATATTTCTGATACATATAACACTAACAAGTTAAAGAAAAGGCTGCTTGATCTCAATTACTAAATACATGACATACCTGCTACAAATTGCGGCTGCTACTGCCAGATCCCCAGCAGTTTCAGTCAGAGTCAATCCACTTACAACATTTAAGAAGACACCCTACAAAAGTAAAAGGGAAGAAAACAGTTGAAATATATGTAAAAACAAAAGAAAAATATTAGGTCAAAGAATTAACAGTCATCCTTTTTAACTTGGTCAAATAGCTGACATGTGAAAGGATGACATGTATCAGCTAAACAAGCATCCAAATACTTCTTATCTTATACACTCTTCGAATAAAGTTTGTATACGTGAAGTTTGACCATCTAGAATAAAGACTCGAGACAGAAGTTTCCTCCCCAAGTTCTTTGGCAGAAGGCTTTGGGGAGTCCCCTTCAAATGGGATTTGGTTAAGGATATTGGTTTGGTGGCTAGCAAGATGGGATGATTCAGGTTTCACAGTAGGAGGCCCCACATGGAATTAGATCTCACGAGTTAATCACATGACCAGTCAAATGGGGGCTGCCCCTTTTTATTAAATACCACTCTCATGACTTGAGAAGGGATTTTAGCTCACTCATTCTCCGAAGGCTCTCTAGACAGTGCCGCCCCACTGCCTTGGTGATGCTTGCCTATTTTTCTCCCTTCTACTTCAACCTGTTCCCATTTCCTCCATTGATTTCTCTCCTCATAAAAACCCTATCTTCCTAAGGTACGATTACCTCGCACGCTTATCATATGCAGATACTACTCACTACTCAGTGCTCATGTTTTTTAGACTCACTTTGAAATTTGTATTTTGACTAGTCCCACAAGTCTGTAGGTACTCATACATGTCCACACAATTCTATACTCATGTTGATAGGGTAATCTTGGCATGACTTCTACAATTTTATTCTCTCTTCCAGGAAAACTAATTTCTATGAAATTGAAGAAGATAATGATATAGAAACCTTTAGAAACACTTCGACAATATAATACAAAAGAAATAGAAAAGATGAAGACATTACATTTTCTTGGAGCTTTAGACCAGCTTGCTTCATAAGAACCTACAAGTTAAGAGATATAAAGGTGAGTTCAATTGCAGAGTTTTCTACTACAACATGAGTATCCAATAATATTCCAGCATTAAACTTCAACTGGAAGTCTGCAAGTACAATAACACCACAATGAGTCATTCAACACACCATTTAAAAAGTCGGAAATGAATGTCAACTAACAAAATAGATACGAAACAATACACTTTTTTATTTTATTTAAAAATGTGCATCATGTAAAGTAACAAGTAAACTGAAACCAGACATATAACTAATACTACCTGGTGCAGAACATTTATAAAACCATGAATCAAAGATAAATATAAATCCATCAAATATCCCACAATTTCTTCAATGGACAAACTGAGAACATCCAAACAAAAACTAAATATCCAAGCTAATTAAAATCTTCTGTAAAGAACTGAAAATTAGAGTGAATTGCTTCTAATAATATATTTAAACTCTGAAGTGTGCAAATTGATCTGACTCTATGAAACAGACATGAGACCTATGATTCACTAATTATACTACAATAATGAAAAAAAACTTTCAATTTGATCTATTCTTTGTGATACAAAATCCTTGTAGTAGTTAAAGATTTGTGGCTGAAAATAATCAGCTATTCAGCTTCAATAACAGGGCCAAGATCTAGGATTTGGGAGCTCAAAACCTCTAGAAGCAGCAACTATATTATCAATGAAAATTTAATGTTCTACTACACTGGTCCTACAGTAAATGATGGCATGTTTCAAGTGAAGTGCACAGTTTTCGGTCTTTCTGTGTCACATTCTATGTCCTGACAATCAGACCTTAATAATTCTGGGTACAACTAATTTTTCAGACCTTCTATCTTCAGTTCTTCACTATGTGGTTTAACTTCTAAGTTTCTAACCAATAATATCCCAATAAAAATAGTAATCAAACAAGTGTCTAAGTGACCATGTGTTACGATAGAAGTTAACAATTACTTACTGAAATTATCATGTCTGCTCTGCTTGCTTGAATCCCATTGACATGCCTTAAAACTGATGACCCAGATATACATAACGCCTACACAGAAAGACTGCATGTCACTCAATGTACACTTTTGTTGCTCAGAAAAGAAAAAGGTTGCTTGGTCTCTTATCAGATGATAAGAACGCTTTTAACATAGGCCAAACAGATATTAAAATCGACATGAAATCCTTTTTACATTCCTACATGGCTAGGATCTAGTTTATAATTAGGAAAAATTGAGGTGACATTTCAAATTTAATGCGTCATCAAGAAGAGAGTTGTATCAAATGCTTCCTTCAAAGTAAAATTTTTGATGGACGAATGTAGAGATTCACTTACTAATTGAAGTTATTAGCGTTTCTTTTACAAAATCTATGTTGCAAGGCGTGTTTATATAGGACACCAAGAAGCAATTCTAGTGTGGAAACTAATCATCCTTGCCAACAATTTTTTCTGTAATTCATTGTTTGGTAGTTTGCACAAACACACACACACACACACACACACAGACTTATGTGTCTACAAATTAAGTGGTAACTACATGTGTTCGTCAAAATTATAGATGTAACAAGCTAAGCCGAGCTTGAACTCAACTAATGTTTAAATTAGCCGAGCTGGGATTAATCTGACATGACACAGCTTGAGCTTGTCTTGTTTGTTTAAACCGGCAAAGGGGACTGTAAACCAATGAAATACCTGAATTTCTATAACAAAAGATCGAGAACCATCCATGATGACAGCAACAGCTAGTCCTGCTAAAAAATCCGAATCTGTGTGCTGCTCACTTAAGAATATCTCACTAGGGTTTGAAACAGCTTGCAATCCCGACTGAGACATTTCAAAAACTCCAAGCTGATAGAAAGAGATTAAAAAGATCAATAGAGGATATTTCCCAGACTTTTACTGATAAGTAAATAAAAATAGAGAGAAAAAAACAAGGACGTCAAAAGGGATGCATTCCCAGTATAGGCGAATGTTTGCCAGAATTAAAGACAATAAATTTGATGATAGAAAATGATATACATTGCTAAGTCATTCTCTAGCCTTTAATCTTTCAAAACAAATTCGTAACTTGACATCCTACCAGATATTCCCCAGCGTTTTTTTTCAAATGTTTCCAATTGACAGTTGGTTCGTTTTGCAAAGTCTTGGTTCAACTGTTACTATTAGCATTTGGTTCCCTGGCTAAGTTATTAGTGTCACTGCACTCTGTTTGGTATGTGTATTTTGATGCATCATGCATTGTGTTTCCACATGCAAATGAGGGCCACATGTAAGGGGGAACTGTTGGGACCAGGGACATATTACATATTTTCAGGCACACCCCCTAAAAGTTTGCTTTATAAGAATTGGCAATGCAAAAAGGTTTATCAATGACAAGTATATAAGCATAATATACTTATGCATCAACAATGACTAGTAGTATACCAAATACGAGTTCACTGGCAAACTATAAAGAAACAACTCACTGCACTTGGTATGTTCGGGTAAATAGGCAATAATATTTTATTTGATCAGTAAAAGTCCAAGAGAGACTACATTAACACCATAGAATACCTCATCAGTGGATCCAAAACGATTCTTTACGGAACGAAGTAAGCGATGAGATGAATGTTTTTCCCCCTGTAGTTGTCATATATAATTAAGTAAACATTGAGACAACTGTTTTTCCCGTGCAAATGCCACAGATACACACACATACATATAAGAAAAGTGTGAAGTAGCATATTTCTCAAGCAAAAATTTTCAAGTACAATATGCATCACAAATCTGATACTTTTAATCGAACTCTTCTGGGTTAACAGCAACAATCAGTGCCACTTAATAAAAAAAATGAAACCACAACTGTTGCTAGAACAACTGAAGAGAGTGTGCAAAATTTTGCCCCAGTAGTTGGCAAAAAAATTTGCCCCACTAACTTAACAGTTTACCCATATTTACTAATAGATTAGATCACAATGTCTCTTAATTCATACTCTAAATGTGGCAAGAATAAACTAGAGCTGCAGATTTAAAACAAACGGAAGAAACTTGCACCCTTTTGATTGACTATTTCAATTAAGGGTCAATGATAGCGACAGAAGAATGTGAGTTTGTGACCGTATAAAAGGACATATTCATGCAGAAGAGTAAGACTAAGAGATGGGCCATCCTCATCTTCTTATTAGTTATTATTAAGGTTTACAAAATGATTCTAGCATCTAAAAAAAGAAATAACAAATTCGTAAAGAAGTTAAGTGAAGGAAAAAGATGTTTCTTACTATTAAGGTTTATAAAATGATTCTATAATCTCAAAAGCAACTAGAAGAAATAAAATATTCATAAAGAAGTTATGAGATTGAAAAAGATGTTAAAAATCGGTCGCACTTAGAAACTGGAAAAATTCAAAACAAAACTATTTATGTCAGATAGGATAAGCATATCCATCTCATTTCATGTTGGGTGAATAGTACTCTATGGTGTTTATCCCAATAAGTGTGTGTATGTGTGTACGTTTGAGTGCATGCGTGTGCGCTTGCACGTGTGCGCTTGCACGTGCGGAATTATAGTTTGTTCTCCAATAAATGTGTGAGCAATGTCGGCGAAACATTTAAAAGGACACTTATGTACCACCCACAAAAGACACCACAAGTATCATGGTAGTAGTATTGCAAATACAAACAAGTGGTTAGGTCTTTACTCACTAAGTCAACCCCTCCCAGTATCGCACATAAGTGGGACTAGCACTTGGTGATTTGTTAGAAGTATAAACCAAATTACCATTGATCTCCCTCTTCCTTGCTCAGTTGCAATATTCAAAATTGGGGGGGCAAGCGACAAGAAGAAGATCTTCCTTGCTCAGTTACAATATTTGAAATTTGGGGGGCAAGCGAGAAGAAGAAACAGTGAACATAATATGAAAAAAGACGAAAGAACACGAGCCAAGATACCAAGCAAGTAGGCTGTCATACATAGAAGTCTCAACTCAAACATGAGACCTTTGGTTCCTCTAATAACAGATGCAATCCTTTGGATTTCCATCAACAAATTTCATCCTAGTTTCTTAACCAAAGCCCTAACTAGTCTAAGATCCAAGAAATATCAATTTTCCAAATTCATCACCACCACTAATTAAATTGATAAAAAGGAAGCCTTACAGCTGATGTTGGTGCCCGGTAGTCTTTTCCTATAATATCATTAATGCAATATAAAAACAACTAAGTTTTCACGCAACAATAATAAAGTGAAGAAATTGTTTTACAAAGTCATTATTAATGTGCTCCAACACATAAGATAAAATCATGTCTCTAGCTGTAAGCAAGAATCTACCTAAGAAGATGTCATTTTAAAACATTAAGAACTATTAACTTATATGATATATCAGCAACTATAATTATCAAAAGAATGAGATGCAAGATGATACAAACTTCCAGATATAAAACGACATCAACAATATGCTCTAAGACGCGAGGTCCTGCTATATCTCCAGACTTGTTCACATGTCCAATCTGAAATACACAGAAAACATAATTTAGTTTTTATCTAAATAATGCTTGAACAAGAAATATCTCTTGCAACTGAACCTTGTGCAGTGCATAACTAGATCATGAAACGTTTAAAGTAAGACCCTACTTGTAGGTGAATTAATTCCTAGAAATTTTCCCACTTTTTACAACTTTACGTTTTTCAATACTTCTAGTGGACCAAATGAAATATATACATTTATGAGAAACAAGAAAATGAAGGCGCTTTTGGAGTACCTTAATACAATGTTCCTGATTAAAAGGGGAATTTTTATGAGGTGGGACAAAAGGGTTAGTTCGAGAAAAGGTAGTCAATATTGGGGTCATGAAACAACAATTCACAAATAGGCATAGCCAATAGAGGAAATAAAGATGGATGAGTAAATAGTAAAGACAAACACATTATGATACACGTATAGATTCATAAAACCAATTAGTCACTCTTAAAAAAGATGAAGGAGAATAGAAAGAGTGAATATAGATGTTCACCACCAGACAGAACAGATCATGTAATTTTGCAGAATTAATTATTATGTATTAACATTAACATCAGAAATTGGATATAAATTAAGACGTATGCAACCTTGACGGTAACCAAATGATAAATCAGTTGTCATATTGTAGACTCACCAAGAGCACAGGGATGTTTGTCTTCTTAGAAAAACGCAGCAAAGCAGACGTGCATTCTTTCACCTATCACAGGCCAAGTAAGTTTTTCAATGCAATTCGACATTACCAGTAATGTACATACAATGCTCTTCAACAGTGTAACCTAGAATAAGTTTCAGAATTTTGGACCAGCAAACTAGATAAGAGATAGATACAAGTGGAAGTAAAAATTGTCATGTTCTACAATAGACATTTCCTGCCATTTTTTTCCTATCATTTTTTGTGGCCCTTGAGAGAACTTCTCCTTTATGAATAGCCTAAAAGTGAAAACAAGGGGCGAATATAAATTACTTTTAGGATTAAATTTTCCAATTATCCTATTGCAAAATTTAACCCAAAGGATAAAACACTAATTAACTATTAGGATATTATATTTACCCAAAGCAATAACCTGATATTACAACTTGGAGAGATTGGCTTATATAAAATTTTAAACCTGTGAGAGACCTCCAGCACTTCCAGCCACTCCTCTCAGATAAACTGACTGAATGGAATCAACAATTAAAGCACGAGGAGAGAGAGGCTGAGCTTTTTCCAAAATATCCTAGAAGGCACCAAAATGAAAACAAGATATAAATAAGTTGAACTTCATAAGTCAATGTCGGTCATATGAGAGCTAGCAAAAATTACTTCAAAAATGTTATTACTTTTAATTAATAATCGTCCAAACAATATTATTAAAAACATCCACACGTCGGAACTTCTGAAATCAAAATGTATTATACATGAATCCATTAGGATAATGAATAAAGAAAGTTCATAATGATCAATAATCAAGAAAGATGAGATGAGCGTGTTCAAAAGCAAGCACCTCAACATCTGTACTGGAATACAAGTAAAGTTCTTCAGTCCCTATTCTCATACGGTCTGCCCTGTTTCCAATTTGCTCAACACTCTGCCATAAAGAGGATAAATCATGAAGCTGCTAAACTAGCTATTTCCTGAGGTACATAGTTTTTGTATGACACCTTCTGTAAATCCTAGGTTATAGCTGCTCTAGGATTTAAACTAAACATGAAATTGAGAGATCTTTAAACACCACCCAAAGACTTCAGGAAACAACATAGGAAAGCAAAACATCATATTCCTTTTCCGAATTTGTGTGATAGCCACTACTCCAAAATTCCCTAACAAAAGCATGATCAACAGAAAGGACTATGTGAACAAAATACTATGAAGCAAAAAAAATTGATAAAGACAGAAGGAACATAGTATCTTCAACAGAAAGCCTAATTGTTCTCTAAACGGATCTTTTAGAAAAAAACACTAACCTCTTCGCCGGATATATAAACAACTGGAGCTGGTTGACACACATCATGACCTTCTGCTATTATTGCCGCAATCTTCCAATACAAAAGCAAGCATCAGTACAGGAGTTTCTAGAAAAGAACATAACCACAAGATAAATGATACAGGAAATATTAATTGCAAAAGCAAGTAAATAAAGTTGCATATATGTCCACTTCATACAATCTGTGTAAAATCCATCAATTCTTAAACAAACCTACACCTGCAGTAACAGCGTACTCTTGCCAACACCAGGATCACCGCCAACTAAAACCAAAGAACCTACGAAACCAAGAAAAAACATTCCTGTGTATGATAAATTGTTGCAAATCCACTTTAACAATAGAGTAATAAAGTTGAATCCTGAGAAATGCCCAAGTAGGAAATGGAAGTCTTGAAAGCTTGCATAGGGAACCAAACTGTAAGTTAGGGGTATAAAGTCATTTTGGCAAAAAAAAAATTAGTATAATACAAAGTGTATGATTTTCCTGTAACGGATACTAGGTAGTGCTGATCGGATCATTTCAGGTTTAACCATCAAATTCGTTCTGTTTCTAAGGTTTATTTCTAGTCAGGTTAATAGTTGATGCAGTCAGCCAGACTTGAAAGTCATACTGCTGTGAATCTTACAAGAAAAATGGACCCGCAAGAGCAAATCAATACATACTATACTGTATAATATTTAAAAAATGGCATAAACTTGTGGAAAATGATACCTCTAACAGTCAATCAAGCTGTTTAATTTTTGTATGCAGTCTGAGAGAACTGCTTCAACCAGTTATCAAGACAAAAAAAAAACCAAACCATACTCCATGAAACAAAAAACTATACCTGGTACAAGACCACCACCAAGAACCCTAGCAACTTCATTTCCAAATAGTCCAGACCTAAACCAAAACTTATATCACATTAGTATCAGTGGATCTTAATATAATGATCATTGACAATCCAACTACCAAGGAGATCATATGTACCCCGAAACACAACAGTAGCAGGCATCAGATAGCAACTAAAGTCTTGTAAAAGTATAACTCAACCATGATCAAAGCCATAATCACACTATAAATGAAACCCAATATACAACTTCAATCGAAATTTATACCAAAAAAATAATGATAGGTAGCACCAGTTGCTTTGAACAGCTTTACTCATTGGGTAACTCTATGTAACGGTACAAATCTGCTTACAATTATTTTTCGTAATCAACAAAAATAAAAGGAAAGAAAAACTATGATCAAACCTGCCTGCTTATAATCATTTCATTCCTAAAACACTCGCATTCATTTGTAAGAGAATTCAACTATTTGTAACATTTAAGCAATATAGCTAATTAAACATACGCAGATTTTTATTCTTACTTGCTCAATTAAACAAGTATATAAATAAAATAATAAATAAACAAACCATCATACAACAGTCAACAGATTTTTATTCTTTAAACCTTTTAACGATTTAAATGCATAATCAGAATGACCACCAACTTAGTCTACTTCTGCTCTTATATACATGTTTCAATGAGTTGCCTTCACTAATTGTAGTAATTTATCCACCTTAGCGAGCAAACTTATCCGTACTTAATGTCAAAGATCATTTACTGATTTTCTAACATGTGATATGCAACTTAATTACCATGATTGCTCCTTTATATATTTGATATTTCTTCCCAATCTAAGTACTATTCTATTAAACACCAGTTGACCACACAAAGATTATCTCACTCGAGTTGATTAGCTTCACTTCTATATGCAGCCCCTGATAAACTCCATTCGAGTTGAGTTAATTGGCTCAATTTATGCATAAGCTTCACAGTTAGAATGTAATGCATATAGTTATCCATTCAAGTCACATCATAGATAGCAAATAAAGGCTTAACACAAACAACCTACTAGGAATGGGGGGAGACATTATGAACTTACAATGGAATTCGCCATTCCATCTGATTAATCCCCCTATTCACATCCGTCAACCTCATTGGAGCCA
This sequence comes from Panax quinquefolius, assembly GCA_020205615.1. Lineage (NCBI taxonomy): Eukaryota > Viridiplantae > Streptophyta > Magnoliopsida > Apiales > Araliaceae > Panax > Panax quinquefolius. The sequence goes on along the minus strand of CM035169.1, from coordinate 3,040,722 downwards.
CCTCACCTGATTGCTGTGGCAACCACGCCCGTACCACGTCCTCGGAGACCTCAAACCCACTTGTTGTCTTCCCTCCTCCATCATAATCACCTTCAGAAAACTGTTTCATCGTTCCAACACTATTACATGACCGGCACGATCCCCACCACTGCCCATCCGAATATCCGCAATTCTCACACACCCAATTAGTTTTTATCTTCCCCTTCTTCCTACTCCCCGAAACACCCCCAAAACTCCGCCAATTCTGGGAAACACTTGGCGAACTTGGCTTGGTAACACGCCCATAAGACCTATTATCCTTGCTCAAAGCATCTTCATAATAATCTTGACTTGAGGAAACTTGGGTAGTTTTATCGTCTCCGTTACTTGGAACGGATTCTTGTTGTTTTTTCTGCTCCTCAACATTGTAACCATAAGTCTCTCTCTGGGTCGCGAGACTGTCGGTGATGGGATTGTAAACAGCACTGACACTAGGGTTCTTTGAACTGGTCCAGCCTTCGATAGTGGCAGGGGATTCATTGCCATGGAGGTAATTAGTGGAGTGAAACAGGCGGGGAGATTTAGGGCTTAAAGAGTAGTTACTGGAAAGGCGTGGAGGGAAATTGAGAAGGTGCTTTTGTGCGTAGTAGATTAAACGCAAAGTTCGCATGTCTAGAACTTGCATTTCACCGCGTACACATAAAGGCGGTGAGATCAGGAGCGACCTTACTAACATTTTATTGACTGACTGATAGATATAGATAGGAAAGACAAATACATAAGGGGTAGGGTAGGGTTTATGAGTGCAAGAATCAAAACCCCGCCAAGTTCAAACACTTGCCTTCATCCCTAGTAATACTACTACTAAGAAGAAGCAGACAAAAATAATTTATAGTATGTGATTAACTTAGAAGGTTAAAGATAGAATAAAATAATTATTTATTTCTTACAACCCATGTCATCGCAAAGACATCATAAAATGTTGTTAGCTTCACGTGGCCTTGTAGGATGACGATACTCCAAGGCCAAATCGGGAGATTTTTCAGATCTGGTATGGGATATCTGACTCTCTTCATATCTAATATTTTGGGAATAAAAAAATAATAATAATTGATGTTTGAAATATTTTAATATTTATTTATTTTATATTTAAGCCTAGATTTAATAATTTTATAATATAAATAATAATCATAATAATTTTTAAAAATAAAATAAAATAAAAATTCAAAATTTTAGTTATATTTTTGAAATTTGAATTTATTTTATGAATTTTAAATTTTAATTTGTGCTTATTATGAAAATACTTATGAATAATGTTAAATACATAACTCAATTTCAAAATTTACCCAAAATTTTCTTATTTTAATAATATATGTAATATATCTGAATACAATAAAAATAAATTTGTCAAAGAAGAAAATATTAATAATTTTTATTATTAATGTTGAGGGTATTATGACAAAATTAATAATATAACATGTCATACATTCATATATTATATTACTAATTTTAGTTTTATCTGAAGAGAGTTAATTAAATTAATAAATTTAATGAGTTATCTAAATTAAAAAGAAAATGACATATTTATGTATAATTTATTTAAAATTGTACCACACTGGAAAAAAAAAATTGTATGTTATAATACCAAAGTTTTACCATACCAAATAAATATTAATGATTAAAATAAATTTTAAAAAATTATTTTTATTGTACTTATATTTTGAATGAATTATTTTATTTATTTGATTTTGATTAATTTAGCATTAAATTTATACAAGTTTTTATCTAAGCATGCCACACAAAAAAAATGCGTGACATGTAAATTTTCTCTCTCTCTCACGTGGTAGTACAAATTTTTCCGTCTAAAATCAAACAATTTAATGTAAATTTGTAGAATTTGAAAAAAAAAATGTGAATTCGATCATCATGAGTCGAATGAAAATAAATTTACTTCAATGATGCATTTATAAATCGAGGCCGAGTAAAGTGGAGAAAAATGTATTTAACCCTAAAAAATGTGATGTCAAAGTCAACGTCTTCCTTTTATTATCTTAGTAAGACCCTCTAATTATGTTTTACAAATTACTAACTTTCTATCTCTACAAAACCATACCTAACTTAACCTACTTTATAAATGGACATGAATTAAACACGATATAAGACAAAATTCAATGCCCAGTTTCCATTAGAACACATAATAACCAAACAGAAAGATTTTAATTTTTAGTATTATTTATTTTTTAATTTTAAAAAGATTTCTCACTATTGCAAATTGTTCGAAATCAAAATCATCCCAATCAAGTTTAATGCAAATAGGCAGGCTCTCTTCAGCTGTAAGTCCTCTTCCTTCTTTCTTTCATTTAATCAAAAACTGATTGAAGGGTTTTGTTCAATAATTGTTTTCCTCACATGGGTCATTTGATTTATCCTGTTTTGAAACATTAGATGGAGGATGATGAAGAAGAGGACCTATAATTAGAGGTTTCTGATTATTGTGATAATGAAAGAGAAGAGAGATATAACGCCCGTGCTGCTGAAATTTGGGGTGGCTTTAGCGCTCTCGCTTGGTGGGATTCTCTATTCCATTCTTAGAACTAAACGGATTCGACCCTCCCAATCTCCACCTTCACCCCGTCTTTCAGGTATATTTTTTTATTGCCTTTTAAATGTATCATACTCTCTGTATCAATCACTCTTCTTTTGTGATTCCCTTTTGCAAACAATTTTTTGATAATAGATGATTATATTATTCGATTCAGATTCTGGCAATCAAGTTGGGTCAGAAGGGGAAGCTGATGGGCGTACTTTTATTGCGCCTGAGGAACATGTAAGATTATTTGATTGGTTATTAAGTTTTTCTTTCTTTCATTATAATATTCTTCTCCGTATATATGAATGTACGGTCGGGATAAGTGTATACCCCTTATCTTATCCACGTCAGCTACCTTTTTGCGCCAGTTTGGTTAAATACGATAAATCGTCGCCTATACTTTTAGTGACGCTTATATGTTGTCCGTCGCTAAGCTAAAAAACGAGACGACGAGTATGATTGCACTAACTCAGCTTAAAAAAAAGTGAGTGAGTGAGTAAATGATAAGGGGTATGACTGATTGATCTCGCTTCTATGAATGTATTCATTGTTATATATATAGTCCCGATCTTAAGTTCACCCCTTATCCAACTCACCCGAACTCACCCCAGCGGAAGGACCGAAAATTCGGTTCTCTCATTATATAATTGTTGTTTATACTTTTAGCGACGGACAACATATAGCGTCGCTAAAAGTATAGACGATGATTGTATGACCGAACCGTCACCGGATCCGTCGCTAAAAGGGGTGAGCTCGAATGAGTTTGAATAAAACAATTTTAAGATTCTGATCAGATATATATATATATATATATATATATATATTAATATTCATGTATTTGCTATATCTCTATCGTTAACCAACTGCCGACGAGTTTTTGGGCTACTAATCCGCTACGCTACTAATAGTAGCGGAGGTGAATTTTTTTCAATTCTAATCTCGGCAGTTGGTTCTTGTATTGGACGCTAATAATGGTGTTTGCTCATTTTTTATATTCATTATTTTTGATTCATAGTACTTGTTATAGATCATTCTCATATATATATATATATATATATATATATATATATATATATATAAATATGGCATGTGCGTTTTCTTTCCAAACATTGTCATTTGAGTTCTTTGATTGGTTTTTCTGTCCTTTTATATTTTTGGTTTTCTTTTTTCAAATTAGGGTTTAGCATAAATATGTAAGCTATTTAGCCACTGTTGGTATTGAACTGCTGATCTTATATTCTTTTGTTGCTAAATTTGTGTGAACGGCTGGTTCCGCAGCAAAGCATGTAAATTTAGACGGTTAGACCTGTTAACCAATTACCACTATTATTGATGAGCTAAATGATATTGTGGGATTCTAAGATCATCTTCAAAATCGTCCCATGTGTTACAGTACTATAATGGATGGGACTTTTTAGTGCTTTAGTTTATATGATTACAAAAAGTTGGAGAGTGAAAATTTTTAGCATGTTACCACAGTCTACAGCCTCATCCGGCCACAAATTCTCCTATGTTTCTTTTCTCCTGAACCAAATTTCAGCATTGAAATGGGAGTATTTATTACTCCATGACTCAGTGTTTTAGTTTAACTAATTCATGTTAATAATAGTTTGTGGGTTGTGGCATGAAATTATTAATGGGTTGCTTCAAAATTTTAAAATTATGGAACTGAAAGTGTTCATAAGGAAACTCCATGTTTGTGTTCTTTTAAGGTAACTCCTTGTCCCCCCTCCTCTTCATGGCACTATATATTAGTGAAGTGAATGATTACAAATGGAAATTTGGTGAGAAAAAAATCATGTGAAGTTGTGAACCATGTAGCAAAATTGACTAGTTAATAGTAAAATACAGCCTAATTATATCTTTTTTCCATAGACTAGCCAAGTGAGTTGATTATGATCCTCTTAGATCTTGATTATTGTGACTCGAAAGCCTTGCTGTGTTACTTGCAGGAGAACTCATGTCTCCCTACTGATAATTTCATTAGTGGCCTCTCTCCAAATGGTAGATCTAATGGAGATAAAGATGGGTACCTTTTGCCAGAGTTTAACGAGCTTCTAAAGGAATTTGATCTGCCTGCCACGAAAGCCAGCAGTTCTCCCAACAAGATTCAGAAACCACTAAAGTCAGATTCAGAATTGCCAACAGGATATAAAGTTGTCAAAAGGGATGACCATGAACAAGAGATAAAGAGCTTGAGGAACTTGGTTAAAATTCTTAAAGAGAGGGAGAGGGCCCTTGAGATCCAATTACTCGAGTATTATGGTCTTAAAGAGCAAGAAACTGCTGTCATGGAGATCCATAACCGATTAAAGATAAATAACATGGAGGCTAAACTTTTCACTCTTAAGATTGAGTCTTTGCAGGCTGATAATAGGAGATTAGAGGCGCAAGTCACAGATTACGCAAAAGTTGTGGCGGATCTCGAAGCTGCAAGAGCAAAAATAAAGCTGCTAAAAAGAAAACTTAGGTCTGAAGCTGAACAGAACAAGGAACAGATCTTAGCCCTTCAACAAAGAGTTACCAAGCTGCAGGAGCAGGAGCAGGAGCAAATTGCTGTTGGAAGCAATGCCAATAATCAACGGAAGCTTCAAAAGCTAAAGGAGTTGGAGGAAGAGGTAGAGGAGTTGAGGAAGTCTAAGTACAATTTGCAGCTAGAAAACTCTGATTTGGGTCGGAGGTTGGATTATGCTCAAATCCTTGCAACATCTGTTCTGGAAGATGAAGAGGTAATTAGTAAATTCCTGGTCCATTATTTTCCTTGTTCACCTCTTTATTATGTTTGAAATTAATTTGGAGTTTTGGTATGTTTTGTTGTAGACAGAAGCACTAAAGGAAGAAAGAGAGCGTTTGAAATAACAGAATGAAGATTTAACCAAGGAAATTGAGCGACTCCAAGATGACCGATGTGCTGATGTTGAAGAACTAGTGTATCTGCGATGGATAAATGCTTGCTTACGGTATGAGCTGAGGAATTATCAGCCTGGTCCGGGTAAAACAGTTGCTAGGGATCTCAGTAAAACTTTAAGCCCAAAGTCGGAGGAGAAAGCCAAGCAGCTAATACTCGAATATGCAAATAAAGAAGGTCTTGGTGGAAGGGGAATAAATAGCAGAGAGTTTGATTCAGACCACTCATCATCTTCCCGGGCTTCCTATATTACAGAGTCTGGTGACTTGGATGATAGTCCGGTTGATAATTCGTCTGTTAACAAAAGCAACACATCAAGCAGAAGAAAAATATTTAGTAGGCTTATGAAGCTATTACGAGGAAACGGTGAGCATCACAGCCGGGGTTCAGCTGTGGAAGTTCCTGCATCTGTAGAAGATGTGGTAGGAGTAGATTCTACTGATTATCCAGGGTCTAATTCTGGAGTTCCAACAGGAACTGATGGGCAGAGCAATAAATCAAGAACTTCATCCCCGAGTCCGTTCAGGCATACGCTGGAGAGTCCATCATCCAGACATTCTCTGGATAGTTCATCAAGACGTTCGCTGGAGAGTTCATCCAGACATTCTTTGGAGTCATCCAGACTTTCTTGGGATCTCCATAAATCTCTATATCTCCAAGAATTGAAGACTGAAAAAATAGATAATACAAATGATTTGGAAGGTGGTCAAAAGAATAGTGATGATGTAGTTGTAGGATCCTCTCCTGTCTACAGAAAGTCCATTCGGAGCTCAGAAAATGAAGACGACGACCTAGAAAATGATAAGAAATCTGATTTGTTGAAATATGCGAGAGCTTTGATGGACGCACATGACGGGACGGACACACACGATGAGACGCCAAAGTTTTGCAGGAGAACGGCATCATATAGTTCCCTATAACATTAAGCTTTTATAGCTTGAGAAATTTGTACTATAGGTAGGCAATTAACACGTTTCCACTGAAGAAGTAGGCCTTTTGACCCTAGCTTTTGTTTGCCTTCTGTCAAACATGTACAATGTACCCATAACCTATTTTCCGGCCAAAATGGCATTCTTACAGATACAACAAGATAGTATTCTTGGATTTTCTTTATTGTGATTACTGATTACCTAAGGTGCTATATATATGTACATACTACTTCTGTCCCGTGATTCCGGCGTTACATGGACGGTAGGATTTATCTCAAATTTTGGAATGCCCAGATGATTTACAAGTGTGAGCGGGAAATTCAAAATCACTTGTATTTCCACTTAGTTATAAATCAGTTTCTAATTTGTAAAAAAGGGAAGTGATTTACATTAAGATAACTTACTGTTAGGCCATAATCCTTTTTCCTTATTAAGTAGGGGCTTATTCGGGCCCTCCCTGGATCACGTTATCTTTAAGTCTAGTTGGTCCAGAATGGTTTGGGCCCCGGATTCTTGATCATTTCATTGGGTTCTTTCGGTTGGATCCGGTCATTACGGGTCATTTCCATTATTTGGACTTAGTCATTGAATTGACCCATTATACAAATTGTCACTTAACCCAACTTTGACCAAGAATCATTATCTTAAGTGACAATTGACTATTGTGTTTTACCACCTTTCTGCATGACATTAATGAGGATGGGACTCGGATGATGATATGGTGGCAAACAAGGCGGCAGGTGTGGAAGTAGTCGCTTACTTTCTATTTGAAATAATAGGAAGTGGGGAAAAAGGTGTCGAGAAGTGATGAGTGGCACGATGAAACCGTGGAGTATGTATGAAGCTAAGATCACATAAGAAGGTAAGTAACACACCACATTCATATTATGATTATTCTATCTCAGGCATTAGATAATATTTTCTCTCCATTGTTGACCTTGTGATCGCCTGTACTGACTCTCACGCCGGAAGGCTATCCTCGACGGGTCGGCCGTCAAGCTTTTGTGTTGACTTGTTGAACTGTGCAGGATATTGGACGCGTCTTGGTGATTGGGACGTGGAGAAAGATCTTGGCGTTAACATTGGCGCTAGAAGGAGGGCTAGTTCTAGTGTCCTAAGTATTTTTCAATCACAGACTGTGTTTGTTCTACGTCAGTATTCATGGTGAAGAGTAGAACACCTACACCTGAAGGGCAGCCGAGGGCTGCCAGTGAATCGACACCACGACTGTCTGTCAAGGATCGTTTGGGATCGACAATAAGTGTTCATGCTAGCACAGCGTCCAGACGATCACTTGAAGATTTTCGGTCGAAGGCGGTGGGCAAGGCTAAACGTAGGCTAGTCTTCCCGACGGATAAAACGTTTGGCCACGCGTTAAAGCGAGTAGAAGGCACTTCGCTGGGAACTCGATCTGAGAGGACCAAGATGAAAAAGCTTCACGATCGGCTAAGAAGGCGGATGAGGCGGATAGAGCTATGGAAGTACTCGTGAAGCAACGACGGATATAAATGAAAGCGATGGCCCGAATGGCGAGTTGAGAGACGAAGAGCTCGGTTATAATCATCCAGAAGAGCAAGGACACCGGAAGTGGGAAAGAACACATTCATTCGGACGAGAGTCTCGGTAGTAAATCGAAAAAAAGAAGAAGATCCGGCCCTACTCCTCAAAGATCGAGGAGGTACATCACCTGTCAATTCTAAGGAGCGGGGTCGGAGAGAACGAAGAGGTCGATCCAGAGATCATACTCCCGAAACCACAAAAAAAGCCCTTGTTGTTGCACATTCTCGCCATAGTGCAGAGTTCAAAGACGAAGCATTTCTAGAGATCGTACTCCCGAGAGTCTACTTGAGGGTACACCACCCCAATGGACACTTCGTCATCGAAGAAGCCCTTCCGTAATTGAAGGCTCTATTGTAAGAAAAATTCTACCGGAGGAGAAGGAGTCACCGGAAAAAGAAGCATCATCTCAACCGGAAGGTGTAGAGTATCCGTCAAAGAGTTAAAAGAACTTGAGCGAACTTTCACAAGTACAAAAAATGAAGGATACTTGGGAAAGAAGGCATCCCTTTTTCCGCGAAATTCTTAAGGAAAAAGTCGACCCAACCAAGAAGTTGCCCGTATCGAGAGTTATGATGGATCGGGGATCCTATGACCCACGGTCGGCGTTCGACCGATCGATGGATTATTATGACTTTAGCGATCTTTCTAAGTGTCATACTTTTGTCACAACACTCGGAAAAGATGCCCGGCGGTGGATGGGGACTTTGCCTTGATTCAATTTCATCTTGGCGATACGTATGCGAGAAATTTCATGCTCGCTTTGGGAGCAACAAAGAAGGGAAAACCAATGGGTTCGTTGGCTCAGTTCGACAGCCGAATGAGTCTTTGGGCGAATATGTGAAGAGGTTCCGTGAAGCGATCGACCGTAGATGACTGAACGATCTACAAGCCGTTGGACTGTTTGAAATGGGTTAGATCTGGTCAATCGGAGAAGTTGGTGAAGAAGTTAATGTTTCATCACCAAAGAGTCTCGTTGAAGCCTTCGACAAAGTCAAGATTATATCGTGGTGGAGGAAGCCGTGGATGACCTCAATCGTCTGCTTGGATAGAACAAGGAGACAGATCGGGACAGAACTGATAGAGACCAGAAAAAGAATGAAGGGAATAAAGACCGCTACGAAGGCGGGTCGAAGAAATATAACAATTGGAGACAGGGTGGAGGACGTTAAATCCGCTCCAAACCCGAAGAGTGAATAGGGCGTACAAAGACTTTTCAACACGATTGAAATTGTTATCTTGGATCAAATTAAGAATCAACCTATTTTCGAACCACCTCGAGATAACATTAAGCCCGGAAAAGGAAATTCGTAAGTATTGTGATTACCATCAAGCTTGGTCAAGATACAAACGATTTGTGCTAGTTTGAAGGACTTTATTGAAAGAACGCAGTACAAAGGCGGGGCTTTGATTCAAGATGTGTGGTGCCGAACTAATCAACAAAGGAGATGAGAGGCTCTGTTCCAAAGAATTCAACCGGATTCAAAGAAGCGTTGCCGGCTCGGAGCGACTGCGAGGCACGTGGTAGATGTCATCATCGGGGTACTTACAGCAAACTTCGTTGGAAAAAGCGGCGGAAGCTACTTGGATTCGGTCGTGTCGGTGGCGGGTACCTTCCGAAGACCGAGACCTTATTCGAATACTGGTAATCTCCTTTCTTGATGAAGATTACCCTTGGAAGTCATCGAACCGCATGAGGGATCACCGGTGCTTGTTGCATGGCGGTGGGTTGATGGATATAAGAAGAGGATGATGGTAGATAATGGGTCTTATAGATATTACGTATGCCCACGCTTATCAGAGGATGCACCTAGATGGGCGAAAAATGGAGATAGGACAGGAGGCTCCTCTATATGGTTTTAGTAATGACCCGGTCAAGGTGGCTGGAACCATTGAATTACCAAATCGTCTTCTAACGGCCCCAACGGTAGAAATTATTTGCAAATTTTATGTTGTGCATGTAGATTCTGTTTATAATGCTATTTTGGGAAGGCCTGCTTTAATTGCTTTACAAGTTGTGACCTCTATTCCTCATTTCAAAATCAAATTTCCTACGGCACGTAAATCAAGGAGGTGAAAGGGGACTTGGATCTGGCTAGAAGGTGTTATAGGAACGCTGTGATCACTTCGGGAGTGGGAGTATCAAAGCAGAAGCAGACCATGGCGATAGAAATCGAACCCTTCATAGAGAGTAGTTTCGAACCGTTGGTCATGACAGCTGAAGAAACGGAGGAGATAGAGCTCATCCTGGGCAAGGAGAACAAGACGGTGAAAATAGGTTCGGGTCTGCCGGAACCTCTCCGGATGAACCTCATGGAGCTCCTGCAATGCTATGTTGATATTTTCGCATGGGAACCTCAAGACATGCCAGGAGTAAGCAGGGATGTGAGACCCCAGATTTTATCAATAAAGATTTAAATTTTGTCGAAATAATTTTTAATATTATGGTGTGAATTTGAGATAAATATTATAGTTGTGGGTAGTATTTATAAATTTTGCAAAGTATGCAAGTGGTTATATTATATTCGATTGGTCGGGAATATTCGGTTTAGCGGGAATATTAAATACAACTACTCAATCATTGGTGGACCCCACAATGTAATTATTGTCGGATTGAGAAAACGACAAAAATATTTTATTGAAATAACGGCGGAAGTTTTATCGTTGATCTTTGTTGAACTACTCAGGTAGTAAAAGACGATGTCGATGTGTGTTGTTGCATAGTAGCACGCGGTATTGATTATTATTAATCTTTATGTGAGAAGTCACTCGGTTTAATTCCATTATTATCGATTAATAATATGAATTATTATAAATGATAATGACGTTTTGTTTTATTCAGTATTATTAACGTAATAAAAGCGAAACATCTTTTTATATAAAAATGAATACTTTATTAAAGTTATTACATAAATAGAATATATTATATTTTATTATACATAGTGTTGCGTAGTGTTTGCATAGTAAAATATTTTTATATAAATAGAATATATGATATTTTATTTAAAAGATTTTGCTTTAAATATGGATAGTCAGATTAAAGTAAATCAATCCGGACCGCTCATGATTTAATTACTATGCATTCTATTTTCCTATAAATAGAAGCTCATTCCATCATTATTTTCTTACGAATTCAATTGAAACTCTAGAGAGAGAATTATAGAGAGAAGCTATAGAGAAAAATCTATAGAGAGAAAGAAGAAGAGTATTCTCGTACTTCACTACTTTGATAGCCAGTGTCTTTTACTGTAAGGGATATTATTTGTTGTACCGTAAAGGGTGTTATTATTTTCTTATTCATGAAGAGAACTTCATTATTCCATTCATTATTATTATTACATTGGAATAACTTTGTAAAAGTGGCATACCCTATACATAACCTTTGTATCGCCAGGCGTACCTATACTTGGTGAAATCCTTATATTATTCCATTCTTATTTATTCATTGGAATAACTTTGTATCGCCGGAATCCCCTATACTTGGTGATTTTCTTACATTTATTCAATTCTTTATTATTACGTTAGAATATCACATGCGTGTGTTTTACAGGACTGGTTCCAATGTTTATTATTCCGCATTTATTATTACATTTGGAATATCACATGCGTGTGTTTTACACCGGACACTGTTCCATTGTTTATTATTCAAAGATTTGTTATTACATTGGATCATCGCATGTCGATGTGAATTTCACGACTGGTTCCGTTATTATTATTACATTGGAATAACTTTTATACATCTGAATACCGCATACATGGTGATTTCTTTTGTTATTCCATTCTTTATTATACCCAAATAAGTTAAAACTTTGACTTCTATACTCTATGAAATTAGTAGAATATCCTTGATATTTGCGTTTCATCCAAAGATCTTTTCATGAAAATATTCTTACGAGCATTCTTGAATTTTACTCTCTACGAAGAAGTATCGTGTTGACAACTTGGGCGTTATTGGTTCTTGGATAAATTAATTCTTGAACTTGTTTTATTGAATTATTATGTCATTGTCATCATCCTCATGTTATATTATGTTGAAAGTTATCTATGTCTTACGTGCGTATGATGAACTTGGTATGATTATGACCGAGGATCATTCGGTATAATCATGACTGCTATAAATGATGTGACAAAAGTCCTCGGTGGCACATGTAATGCGATGATGGATAGTTTTGGTATGATTATGACCGGGGTGATTCGGTATAGTCGTGACCATTGATAATTTGATGAAAATCCTTGGCCGTGGTGATGCGAGGGATGATTAGATATTGTGGTTTATTCATTAAACCGAGTCTTAGTGATAAAAATTGATGAAAACCTTTTAAAACCTAAAAGATAGTAGACTTTATTTTTACTTGACTCTTTTATTGGATTGCATTCCGGCAGATTAAACCGGTTGTCTATTGTATTTTATCGGTTTAACACTTGTTGAAGGCTAATGATAATTTATTCTGCATTATCTTAGTCGTAATATTTCTTCTTGGGCTAGTTGAGCTCACCTTTTTTTCACTTGTTCTCTTTAGGAAATGAGAATATAGGTTTGGGATGAGTCGGGGAAAAGAGTGATGGTCCCAAGATAGCATTAGTAGTCCTCACTATTCTACATTAAATAGTGTGACAATAAATGTAATGAGGACTCCTTGAGTATGGATATTATCTAAATGACAATATTCCTATTAGAACTCTCGATTTATGTATTGTCGTATGTATGTTACCGTGACGGATGTATAATTAAGTTTGTATTTGGATTTATGTACCATGTAAGTGGCGACCCAAGATGGGTGACATATACCTAATTTTGGGGCGTCCACAATTGGTATCGAGCTTAGGATATGATCCTGGCTAAGATGTGAGAATAATCTTAGGAGGGGGAGGCGGAATACCTTCGCTAGTATGACCTACCTAAGTTTATTTGGTATTTGATTGGTCGGTCATTGAATATAGGGATAATTTGTTACATGTCAATTAACCCTTGTTTTGTGATAGTGTTTGAGAATGGCATCCGAAAATCTTTGAGATAAGCAATGAAGCACGTGAGAGTGTTGATTCAAATTTCAACAAAAGGTAACGACCAACAACACGATAATAATCATCTCGGGTGGCAACGGCTATCGAATAATGATAACCATCACGGGGAAATTATCATGCCAAGAATGGTAACCACTTTATGGTAATCATGGCAAAGATAATAGAAGTGGAAATTGCAAGAAGAGAAGGTCATTTAGCCCAATTTTGTTGTCTGCACTAAAGTCAAGTCTAGGCTGGGGACGGGGCACCAAAGGTGGATATGGACAAAACAAAGTCGTTGGTTTTAGGAAGTGCATTTTCATGACTTCTCAAAAAGCGAGTAAACCGAACGAAGTTAGCACGGGTTAGTTAATTATAAATTCGAAGTCTATACCTTATAAGATCTGGGTTCTACCCATTATTTTATCTCTCTTCTTTGCGTTCAACGCGTTTAAATTTGACTCAGGAGAAGTTAGACTTTGACTTATTGGTTGAAACTTCGTTAGTAGGAGCCTTCGTTCTGCTACTATTTTTTAAATCTTGTTTGGTTCAAATAAACATTTTCACGTCGATCTTATCTTTTTGAAAATATTTGCCTTTGATGTGATTTTAGGAATCAATTGGTTAACTACTCATCATGCTTTTCGTAAGGTTGTTAGCTTTTATATTCATAACCAACCTGTTATGCGAATTCAAAGTAACCAAACCACTAAAAGCCATAAGTAAAGAGCCCCGATCCTTTCGTTGTTGACTTCCTTGTGTGGAATGCACCGGCCGACTTTACATGTAAGCGACGTGTGATGAAGATGGCAAGTTGATAGGTATCATTGTGAGGTCTTATCGGGTTAAGGGATAGAAGTCACAGTTGGTATTAATGTGACGTCTTATCCAAGTCTTGGACGAGAATAATAGATTTTGAATGATATTTCTATCATTAATAAATTTCTTGGCGTATTCTTGAAGACTTCCTTGCCTATCCTAGAGCGTGAAATCGAATTTTGTATTGACCCCAAGATCAAAAACCCATTTCTTAAACCCTCAAATATTTCTTCAACTAAAATGAATAGCTTTCGTGGTTTATGATGAAAGTCATAATAAAAGCATTGGACTAATGAAAATCATGGGTATTCGTGGTATTAGTAAGTGTTATGATGAGTTATGTTGGTTAGTATGTGAAAACATGAATGTTTCTTAGAAATCACAAAGAGTTGAAAATCAGATTTTGGTGAAAAACGTAACATGAAATTCAATTGACCAAATCTCTTATTATATTTTGAATTTTTGAGTGTGGTCAAGTCCTAGAGTTAGATCTATGAGTTACCTAACTAATCCAAGTGGAATTACTGGAAAAGGTGTTGTAGATTTTTGTGTGGACTGATTTTAGCAAAGGAGTGCAAAGCTGCAAAAATCGAAAAAAACTGCTGCCATGATTTTAGAGGGGCTGTTTCGGCCACTTAAATTATGAGAAAAATTATGGCCTTTTGGGACATGAAGGTATATGGTATAAAGTACCTCCTGTCCAAAAATGAGCTCATTCTGACTTAAAATGAGCAAGTTATGACTATTTCAATATTTAGATTTTTTCCGATGAAAAATTTATAACCTGGAGTTCTATAACTCCAGGTGACCATGAAATTTAAACTAGAAGCTCACGTTAACATGTGTAAGGTTCTGTCAAGATTTGGGAATTTTGGAGTTAAACTTGAGGTAGCTAATTTCTTAAGGAATTAATTAGAAATTGATTTTTGAAAATAGTAAATGAATTTTAAAATTCCAGAAAAAATATATTTTCATTATGGGACTATATTATGCTAAATCCCAGAAAAGAAATATTTTTGGGACTGATTTTTATTTTTCATGAAAATAGTTTAATTACTGAACATATGAGTTAAATATGTTATGTGAAGTAACAAAGTTGAAAATAGGATTTTATGGCTAGAGAATCCTATATAGAGTATATGCATATTTTGTTTTGAGGATTTGATAATTGGTGATGATATCTTATGAGTATGACATTTTGAATGATTAAATGCATTATATGGTAAAAGCGTAAACAATTGAGATAAATTGTTTATAAATTTAAGAAGTGATTAAAATATTGTTATAATATTAATGATATTAGATTATAAGATTATTAAGTGATTGATAACATGGGGATATTCTTGAATCTGGATAAATTATATTATAAATGTTTAATATTTATTGTGAGACCCCAGATTTTATCAATAAAGATTTAAATTTTGTCGAAATAATTTTTTAATATTATGGTGTGAATTTGAGATAATATTATAGTTGTGGGTAGTATTTATAAATTTTGCAAAGTATGCAAGTGGTTATATTATATTCGATTGGTCGAGGAATATTTCGGTTTAGCGGGAATATTTGTGCAACTACTCAATCATTGGTGGACCCTACAATGTAATTATTGGATTGAGAAAAAACGATAAAATATTTTATTGAAATAACGGCGGAAGTTTTACTGGTTGATCTTTGTTGAACTACTCGGTAGTAAAAAATGCGATGTCGTGTGGTTGCATAGTAGCACACGGTATTAATTATTGATCTTATGTGAGAAGTCACCTTCGGTTTAATTCCATTATTGTCGATTAATAATATGAATTATTATAGCGATAATGACGTTTTTGTTTTATTAAGTATTATTAACGTAATAAAATGAAAACATCTTTGATGTAAATGAGAATTTTATTAAAGTTATTACATAAATAGAATATATTATATTTTATTATGCATAGTGTTGCGTAGTGTTTTTGCATAGTGTTTTGCATAGTGTTGCGTAGTGTTTGCATAGTAAAATGTTTTTATATAAATAGAATATATGATATTTTATTTAAAAATTTTTGCTTTAAATATGAATGGTCGATTAAAGTAAATCAATCAGACCGTTCATGGATTAATTACTATGCATTCTATTTTCCTATAAATAGAAGCTCATTCCTTCATTATTTTCTTACGAATTCAATTTGAAACTCTGAGAGAGAATTATAGAGAGAAGCTATAGAGAGAAAATCTATAGAGAGAGAAGAAGAAGAGTATTTTGGTACTTCACTACTTTGATATCCAAAGGTCTTTTTACGGTAAGGGATATTATTTGTTGTACCTGTAAAGTGTGTTTTTCTTTCTTATTCATGAAGAGAACTTACATTATTCCATTCATTATTATTACGTTGGAATAACTTTGTAAAAGTGGCATACCCTATACATAACTTTTGTGTACGCCAGCATACCCTATACTTGGTGAAATCCTTATATTATTCCATTCTTATTTATTACATTGGAATAACTCAGTATCTGTGAATCCCTATACTTGGTGATTTTCTTACATTATTCAATTCTTTATTATTCATTTGGAATATCACATGCATGTGTTTTACACCGACACAGTTCCATTGTTTATTATTTCGCATTTATTATTACATTGGAATACCATATACGTGTGTGTTTACAATCGGACTGGTTCCATTGTTTATTATTCAAAGATTTATTATTACATTGGATCATCCTGTGATTATGAATTTCACGACGACTGGTTCCGTTATTATTATTACATTGGAATAACTTTTGTCATCTGCAATCTGCAGTATGCGTGGTGATTTCTTTTGTTATTCCATTCTTTATTATACCCAAATGGTTAAAACTTTGACTTATACTCCATGAAATTAGTAGAATATCCTTGATATTTGCGTTTCATCCAATATCTTTTCATGGAAATATTCTTCCGAGCATTCTTGAATTTTACTCTACAAAGAAGTATCGTGTTGACAACTTGGGCGTTATTGGTTCTTGGATAAATTAATTCTTGAACTTGTTTTATTGAATTATTATGTCATTGTCATCATCCTCATGTTATATTATGTTTGAAAGTTATCTATGTCTTACGATGCGTAGATGAACTTGAGTATGATTATGACCGAGGATCATTCGGTATAATCATGACTGCTTTATAAATGATGTGACAAAAGTCCTCGGTGGCTGTAATGCGATTGATGGATAGTTTTTGGTATGACTATGACCGGGGGTGATTCGGTATAGTCATGACCATTGATAATTTGATGAAAATCCTTGGCCGTAGTACGGGGATGATTAGATGTGGTGGTTTATTTATTAAAATGAGTCTCGTGATAAAAATTGATGAAAACCTTTTAAAACCTAAAAGATAGTAGATTTTATTCTCTATGGACTCTTTTAATGGATTGCATATTCATTTAAGCAGATTAAAGCTGGTTGTCTATTGTATTTTATCGGTTTAACATTGTTGAAGACTATTGATAATTTATTACGCATTATCTTAGTCATAATATTTCTTCTTGGGCTAGTTGAGCTCACCCTTTCTTTCACTTTATTCTCTTGAGAAATGAGAAATATAAATTTGAGACCTAGTCGGGGAGCAGAGTAATGGTCCGAGAGGATAGCATTAGTAGTCCTCACTATTCGTGAAATAGTGTGATAATAGTTGTAATGAGGACTCCTTTTGAGTTTGTATAATATCTAGTAGACAATATTTGTATTCAAACTTACGGTTTATGTCGTATTGTACCTGCACAGATTATATTAGTAAGTTGTATTTGAATTTATGTACCATGTAAGTGGTGACCCAAGATGGGTGGCGTATACCTAATTTTGGGGCGTCACATTTATCCTTTATCTCATTTGATTGATTCTTTATATCATTATCCTCATGTTTATATTATGTTGAAAGTCATCCATGGCTTTGAAGTGCATAGATGGACTTGGTATGATTATGACCGAGGATTGTTCGGTATAATCATAACCGTAATTGAAAACACGATTATCTTTGGTAGTAGTGCATGGATAATTTGTGGTCGTGATTCTAATGAATACACGATTATCTTTGGTAAGTAGTCATGGATAATTTATGGTCGTGATACTAATGAATACACGATTATCTTTGGTAGTAGTGCATGGATAATTTGTGGTCGTGATACTTAATGAATACACGATTATCTTTGGCCGTAGTAGTGCATGGATAATTTGTGGTCGTGATACTAATGAATACACTTTATTATCTTTGGTAGTAGTGCATGGATAATTTGTGGTCGTGATACTAATGAATACACGATTATCTTTGGTAGTAGTGCATGGATAATTTATGGACGTGATACTTAATGAATACACGATTATCTTTGGTAGTAGTGCATGGATAATTTGTGGTCGTATCTTAATGAATACACGATTATCTTTGGTAGTAGTGCATGGATAATTAAATGGTCGTGATCTTAATGAATATCCTTGGCACGTAGTGCGAGGATGATTCGATGATATGGATTAATTATTGAAATGAGTCTCAAAGAATGAAATATTAATTCATGGACGTGGTAAAAAGTCATCTTTGGTAGTAGTGCATTGATAGACTTGGTATGATTATGACCCAAGGATTATTCGGTATAATCATGGCCAGTAATTAAAAACACGAATATCCTAGCCCGATGGTGCATGGATAATTACGGTCGTGGATACTTATTAAAATTTTGAGCTTGACATTATAAGGTTTTACAATTTGTATATCTTTAACTTTGTAGTGCAAAAGATGAATTGTTAATGAATATCTTTAAGCGGATTGCAAAGATGAATTTAATGTTTTCAACGATAAAGGTATTCAAGGTATCCTCACCTCTTTATCATACAGTGCGTACCCTAATTTCGAGGCGAGAATTCCATAAGGAGGGAGATTGTGAGACCCCAGTTTTTATCAATAAAGATTTAAATTTTGTCGAAATAATTTTTAATATTATGGTGTGAATTTGAGATAAATATTATAGTTGTGGGTAGTATTTATAAATTTTGTAAAGTATGCAATGTAAGACCGAAATTTTTTAATAAAAAGGAATTTCCTTTATTTATTATTTTGAAATAGTAAGGGTGGATTTGATTAATGTGGATAGTTAAGGGTTAAATCATGAATATTTCAAAATAAGCAAGTGGTTATAAAATATTTATTGTTTGTTAGGGAATATTCGTTTGGTGGTGGAATATTACGTCTTCCGGGGAATATTAAATGCAATGGTAGCGACCATGTGTGGGCCCCATAACGAGCGATTGGATGAGGAAAACGAAAAGTTTGGGTGGTTATAAATAACGGCGTAGTTATTCTGAATTAAGATTTGTTGGAATACGTTGGTTAAAATACGATGTCTGGCATTGGTTGCACGATGAAAGGCACGGTATTACGCAGTATTGTTGAATTATTGATCCTTACGTGAAGGCACTACTCAATAATTTTCCACGGTAATTCTTATTCGATATTTTATTTTATTGATTCGATAATTCTTTGCGTTGATATTTTATATTATTGTTGTTCATAATTGTCAACGCCTGATATTTCCCATTATCGGATCAATAATTCATATTATTTGAATAATATTATTAGATAACATTATTGGCAATGTCTAGAAAGTTACATCACAGGAGGGTTTGGTCACCAATTGCGGCGCCAGATGAGAGAGATCCTTATTGGAAAGCCCCTTCTCCCAGGAGCGGCTGGTTGTCATAATTGTGATTACATAATATTATTTGTGAATAATTAATTATTGATTCATATGATAAGGAAATATTTATTTTATATGAATATAAATGATGGATTTATTTATGTGGTTATTAATGAAGGAATTATTGTTGAGGTGTTTTATCGGTATTTTATCGGATTGGAGGTATTAAAAAATCAAATCGGGGTTTTGAGATATATTATTGGGGTTATAATTTTAATCCCATAGTTGGATTGTGGTAATTTTTGGGTATGTTATACATACATAAGTTGAGTATATGTCCACAAATTTTGAACCGTTAAAAATGCACGAATGATTTGTTGTGAATTTTAAGAGGTGTCGGATTCGGAAATTAGGTTTATAATTGATTTTGGTGGAAAATTCTAGAATTGAGTGGGCCCCACTTGTGGTTGGTGAAAAAAATGTGCTGAATTTTATTTCAAATGTGGTGGGTGGCAATAGTAGCGAGTAAAAGCCATCGGTGTGCTTGGTCAAGTCTGCTTGACTTGGGCTAACATTTTCCTATAAATAGAGGGCTAAGTTAGAATTGAAAATCACACCAAAAACAAAGTTTTCTCTCTTTCTCTCTCTATATTATTGAGCGTATTTTGTGAGTATTTAGATACTTTGAGAGTTCTTTGTTCGATCAAGTTTCATTCAAAGATCACTTGAGCTTTTCCTTAGAAATCTTAATTCTTTGAGGTAAGGGATGTTATTTTCTTCTCGAAATGATATTAATTCTTGATATCATTATCTTTGAAATATTGGTTGGTACTTTTTATCAAATTTGGAACTTTTTCATATGGGGTTACTATTCATGAGTTCTTATTCACGAGTTCTATTCATGAGTTCTTATTCACGAGTTCTTATTCACGAGTACTATTATTAATAAGCGTGAAAATGTTTTTTTGTGGAATTTCTATCTTTTGGTGTCGGAGTTCTTATTCACGTATCTGCCTTTATTCACGTATCTGACCTATTCACGAATACGGCACTATTCAATCGAAAATGAAAATTTTTCTTTTAAATCTAAAATATCTATTACGGATACTAGCTTTGATTGTATCCATGTTTTGATCATTCTTGAATTTTACTTCACTATGATTATTTATGAAGTATTTTTTTGAACTTTCGGATTGTTTAAAGTACGAATCCATAATATTTGTCATTTTGTTTCACTTTGGATTAGATTCTTCTTTAAAAGTATTTTTCATCATCCTCGGTCTTAAATGATGATAGTATTTGAATATCTTTGGCTGTAGTGCAAAGATGAATGATTTCTGAAGAATATCTTTGGCACGTAGTGCAAAGATGAATGATTTCTGAAGAATATCTTTGGCTTTGTAGTCAAAGATGAGCAGTGTTTAAATGAACATGACCGTGATGAATATCTTTGGCCTTTAGTGCAAAGATGAGCAGTGTTTAAATGAACATACATGGATTGATGAATATCTTTGGCCTTTAGTGCAAAGATGAGCAGTGTTGAGATGAACATGATGGATTGATGAATATCTTTGGCTGTAGTGCAAAGATGAATATTTGATTTGAGATGAATATTGATTGATGTTACGAGGATATATTATTGATGATGGGCGATTAAATTCATAGATTATAGTAGATTTCATTCTCTACGTAACTCTTACATGAATTATTATTTCATTGCGAATATTGATCCGAAACTTGTTGTCTATTGTATTCTATCGATTTTTCCTGTTGGAGACTAACGATAATTTGTTGTATATTATCTTAGTCATAACATTCTTTCTTGGAATTAGTTGAGCTCACCCTTTTCCTTGTTGTTCCATTTTTCTTCTCGGGAGGCGAGAATGTAGCGAAGTCTTAGTCGGGGTATGGAATGAAGGTTACAGAGAGTTTGTTTAGTAGTCCTCACCATTATTATAAAATAATGTATCAATAAATATGATGAGGATTTATTTGAGTATAAATATTATCTAGAAGATAATATTTGTATTTAAACTCACGATTTTATTGTTGTGATAATAAAGTTGTAGTTGTTTACATGATCATGTATTTGGCGACTCGAATGGGTTGGATGGAATGGACCTATTTTGGGGTTAAATCACGGTTAATATCGAGCTTAGGGATATGATCTCTGGCGGAGATCGGGAATAGAACTAGGAGGAGAGAGCAGGTATATCCTTTCTTTAGTGTGTCTACCTAAGCTTATTTGTTAGTTAGTCGATATATAGGGATATTATGTGATTGATTTCCTTAATTAACCCTTGTTTTATGACGATGAATTGAGAATGTCGATTGAGAATATTAATAGTGGTGTAAAATGAGGCCGTGGAGATGCACATCTTAACAACGAGGAGAGAGCGTCAACAGTGGCAATGTACCTCTCCTGTGAATAACACCACCGAGCGACGATGATGAGCGAGGGATGTTTAGAAGCTTTTTTGCGGTTCATGCAAAAATCGAGCGAGGAGACTCGTGTTCAAAATCTGAGGAGGAGATGATAGCAATTCACGGGTGGTCACATTGAAGCGATTCAAAGTTGGGACCACGAGTGCAGGGAAAGCGAGATCCGATCATGGCGGCGAAACATGGGTCAAAAAAATTACCAAGATATTCGATGTCTTGGGATGCGGAGGAAGAAAAAGTTCCATTCGCTACTTTTATGTTAAGTGTGGTGAAGCGATTCTTTGGGGGAATCGTGAAGCGTACCCATCCATTTGCACTTTCGGCGTATCGTGGGAGACGTTTAAAAGCGATTCAATGACAAGTACTTCCACGAAAGTATTCGTCGTATGAAGGAAGTGGAGTTTATTAGATTGGGCGAGAATAACATGGCGGTGTCCCGATCTGAGGCGAAGTTTGCGGAGTTATCCGGTTTGCACCTCATTTGGTGGAGAATGAGGAGCGTATGGCGGATGTTTACGAGAGGTTTGAAACACGGGCGTCGTCGATATCTCATTTCTCATAAATTTTCTCTCTATTCGGATGTTGTAAAGCGAGGGCTCGGTTGTTAGGCGAGATAACGAGTACGTTCAACCAGGGACCATAACCAGGATCATACCAAAGATAGCAGTCATCAGAATAACGATAACCAGTGGAGAAAGAAGAATACGGACAAAGGCGGTAACCACTCTGGTGGTAATCGTGGCCATGAAAATAGAAGAAGCGAGTTGGGAGGAGATTTTAAAAGAGGAGATTCAACAACGACCGTGTGAAGGCGTCGGTAGCCCGATGGCAAGTAACCGGTTTCGAGGAGAGAAAGACCATCGGTCGTGTATGTTACAAATCACGGGGAAGAGGACATATCATTGGCCCGCCCCTGACGGTTTAAGGTATGCTATAATTGTGGAAAAGAAGGACATATCGCTCGAGTTATGCGATATCGAAACCTAGTCCGGTGGAATGGGTGACTCGAAAGGATGTCCCGGAAAAAGTCAAAGTCAGCGATTCACGGAAGGCGTTTGTCGTGGCCAATCAAAATCGAGGAACGACGAAGTTAGCACGGGTTAGTTAATTATAAATTCTTGCGAAGTTTATACCTTACTTGAATCTGGGTTCTACCCATTCTTTATCTCTCTTGCTTTGCGCTCAACGTTTGAACTTGACTACGGAGAAATTAGACTTTGACCTATCTGTGGAGACTCAGTTAGGAGAAACTTTCATTTCATCCGTTGTTTAGAAATCTTGTTTGATTCGAGTTGGCACTATCACATTACACATTAACCTTATTTCTATAGAGATATTTGCTTTTGATGTGATTTTAAGGTTAACTACTCATCATGCCAAAATTGATTGCTTTTGTAAGGTTGTTAGTTTTCATATTCCTAAGCAACTTTTGTTATTGAACTCAAGCAATCGAAACCATTGTAGTCAAACATTTTCATATCAAGCCATGAAGTCATTCGTTTATTACGGATGTCAAGTTTTCTTAGTCCATGTTATGGATTTGAATAAAGACACGTCGATTTGAATAATATTCTTGTTGTTATTGATTTTTCTGACGTATTTCTGAAGAATTTATTGGCTTACTCCCAAAGCGATATTAAATTTTGTATCGACTTTGAACCCGATCAAAACTCATTTCTAAAATCTCATATCGGATGGCTCTATTGAACTTGAGGAGTTAAAAATTCAACTATAGAATTTGGTATATGAGCCTTTATCTTGTGACTTCCTTTGTGGAATTCACTAAGCCGAGACTCTCTGTAAGGGACGTCATATTAGATGCGATAGTAAAGCGATAGGTGTCATTGTGACGTCTTATCGAAGGTTGGGATATAGTCACGATTGAGAACAACCTAAGTCGATGTCGAAATCGTAGTTTTCTAGGCTTAGTTGGTTATTATCGGAGATTCGTTGAAGGATATTCTCGAATCGCTATTCCATTAACGCAATTAACTTCGTAGAGATACAAAATTCGAAAGGAAGCGAGGAATGTGGGAAGAGCTTGAAGAACTCGAGAGGAGACTCATTTCGGCACATATTCTAACCATACCATCTTGGAAAAGCGAGCGTGGTAGGCGGCGTGTTGAGTAGAAGATCGTATATCAAATCTGAGTCGATGTTGTCAAAGACTAATTTAAGTATAATATACAAATAATAGAGATGGAGATGAAAACTCTAGGTACCCACGTGATGATATCTGAGTACGTGATGATATCTGAGTATAATCGACTTTAATCGATAAAGTTAAAATTTATTCAAGCTACACACCGGAGCCGATGAATTTGAAGAAGGAGGTGAAAGAAGTTGTTATTTTAAAAGCGAGAATCGGTGAGGTGAGGAAAGCTCAAACCTTGATTTATTAATCCATTTGAAATTCTCGATCGAATAGGAACTGTGGCCTATAGACTGCGTTTACCACCAAGTATGGCGCGTGTTCATAACATTTTTCAATGTCGATGTTACGTAAATATGTGGACGACCGAAACACGTCATTGAGTTAGAACCGGACGAGATAGCAGAAGACTTAACGTCACGAGGAGGTACTGTCAAGATTTTGTAGAGGAAGAACATGACCTATGTCTGAGGTTATACCATAAGTTAAAGTTTTGTGGAGAAACCATGCTATTGAAGAAATGACACGGGAGTTGGAAGCGAAAATGAAAGCGAGGTATCTTTACCTTTTGAAACACACAGTCGTCGTCGTCAATTTAGAGGACGAAATTTTCATAAGGAGGAGGTTGTAAGACCGAAATTTTTTAAATAAAAAGGAATTTCCTTTATTTATTATTTTGAAATAGTAAGGTGGATTTGATTAATGTGGATAGTTAAGGGTTAAATACGCAAATATTTTAAAATAAGCAGTGGTTATAAAATATTTATTGTTATCGGGAATATTAGTTTGGTGGTGGAATATTAAATGCTTTGTCGGGAATATTAAATGCGACGGCAGCGACCATATGTGGGCCCATAACGGAAAGCGATTGGATGAGGAAAGCACAAAGTTTGGGTGGTTATAAATAACGGCGTAGTTATTCACGAATTAAGGCTGTTGGAATACCGGTGGTTAAAATACGATGTCTGGCGTGGTTGCGCGATGGCACCGCGGTATTGCCTGATGTTGTTGAATTATTGATCCTTACGTGAAGGCCTTTACTCAATAATTTTCACGATAATTCTTGTTCGATATTTTATTTTATTGATTCGATAATTCTTGCGTTGATATTTTATATTATTGTTGTTCGATAATTGTCACACCTGCAGTATTTCCCATTATCGGATCAATAATTCATATTATTTGAATAATATTATTAGATAACATTATTGGCAATGTCTAGAAAGTTACATACAGGAGAGGTTTGGTCACCTAATTGCTTGGCCCGAGGAGAGATCCTTATTGGAAAGCCCCTCTTCTCTGAGGAGCGGCTGGTTGTCGTAATTGTGATTACGTAATATTATTTGTGAATAATTAATTATTGATTCATATGATAAGAAATATTTATTTTATATGAATATAAATGATGGATTTATTTATGTGGTTATTAATGAAGGAATTATTGTTGAGGTGTTTTATCGGTATTTTATCGGATTGAGGTATTAAAAATCAAATCGGGGTTTTGAGATATATTAAGGGGGTTATAATTTTAATCCGATAGTTAGGATTGGATTGTAGTAATTTTTGGGTATGTTATACATACATAAGTTGAGTATATGTCCACAAATTTTGAACCGTTAAAAATGTACGAATGATTTGTTGTGAATTTTAAGAGGTGTCGGATTAGAAAATTAGGTTTATAATTGATTTTGGTGGAAAATTCTAGAATTGAGTGGGCCCCACTTGTGGTTGGTAAAAAAAAATGTCTTGAATTTTATTTCAAATGTGGTGGGTGGCAATAGTAGCGAGTAAAGCCATCGGTGGCAGTCAAGTCTTGCGCTTTGGGCTAACATTTTTTCTATAAATAGAGGCTAAGTTAGAATTGAAAATCACACCAAAAAACAAAGTTTTCTCTTTCTCTCTATATTATTGAGCGTATTTTGTGAGTATTTAGATACTTTGAGAGTTCTTTATTCGAGTCTGAGTTTCATTCAAAGATCACTTGAGCTTTTCCTTAGAAATCTTAATTCTTTGAGGTAAGGGATGTTATTTTCTTCTCAAATGATATTAATTCTTGATATCATTATCTTTGAAATATTGGTTGGTACTTTTTATCAAATTTGGAACTTTTTCATGTCGGGGTTTACTATTCATGAGTTACTTATTCACGAGTTACTATTCATGAGTTCTTATTCACGATTCTTATTCACGAGTACTATTAATGAAGCGTGAAAATGTTTTTTGTGGAATTTCTATCTTTTGGTGTCGGAGTTACTATTCACGTATCTGGCCTTTATTCACGTATCTGACCTTTATTCACGAATCTGGCATTATTCACTAGAAAATGAAAATTTTTTCTTTTTCGTCTAAAATATCTATTACGGATACTAAAACTTTGATTGTATCCATGTTTTGATCATTCTTGAATTTTACTTCTATGATTATTTATGAAGTATTTTTGAACTCGGATTGTTTTAAAGTGCGAATCCATAATATTTGTCATTTTGTTTCACCTTGGATTCGTTCTTTAAAAAGTATTTTTTATCATCCTCGGTCTTAAATGATGATAGTATTGAATATCTTTTGGCTGTAGTAGTGCAAAGATGAATGATTTCTGAAGAATATCTTTGGCTTTTGATGCAAAGATGAATGATTTCTGAAGAATATCTTTGGCTTTAATAGTCAAAAAAGATGAGCAGTGTTTAAATGAACATATTGGTGATGAATATCTTTGGCCTTTAGTGCAAAGATGAGCAGTGTTTAAATGAACATGGCCAAGTGATGAATATCTTTGGCCTTTAGTGCAAAGATGAGCAGTGTTGAGATGAACATGGCCAGATTGATGAATATCTTTGGCTCAGTGTGCAAAGATGAATATTTGATTTGAGATGAATATTGATTGATGTTACGGG
Organism: Panax quinquefolius; assembly: GCA_020205615.1. Classification (NCBI taxonomy): domain Eukaryota; kingdom Viridiplantae; phylum Streptophyta; class Magnoliopsida; order Apiales; family Araliaceae; genus Panax; species Panax quinquefolius. Next base: position 3,013,806 of record CM035169.1, on the reverse strand, counting down.
GGATAAAATATTGATGATGGGCGATTAAATTCATAGATTATAGTAGATTTCATTCTCTACGTAACTCTTACATGAATTATTATTTCATTGCGAATATTGATCTGAAACTTGTTGTCTATTGTATTACATCGATTTTTCCTGTTGGAGACTAACGATAATTTGTTGTATATTATCTTAGTCATAACATTCTTCTTTGAGGCTAGTTGAGCTCACCCTTTTCCTTGTTGTTCCATTTTTCTTCTCGGGAGGCGAGAATGTAGCGAAAGTCTTAGTCGGGGTATGGAATGAAGGTTCTAGAGAGTTGTTTAGTAGTCCTCACCATTATTGTAAAATAATGTATCAATAAATGTGATGAGGATTTATTTGAGTATAAATATTATCTAGAAGATAATATTTGTATTTAAACTCACGATTTTATTGTTGTGATAATAAAGTTGTAGTTGTTTACATATCATGTATTTGGCGACTCGAGAATGGGTTGGATGGAATGGACCTATTTTGGGGTCGCGTCACATGCAAATGGTTATATTATATTCGATTGGTGGGGAATATTCGGTTTAGCGGGAATATTCGTATAGCGGCTCAATCATTGGTGGACCCTAGCGAAATTATTGTCGGATTGAAAACGACAAAAATATTTTATTGAAATAACGGCGGAAATTTTACCGTTGATCTTGTTGAACTACTTTCGGTAGTAAAGAAATGCGATGTCGTGTGATTGCGTAGTAGCGCACTGGTATTGATTATTGATCTTATGTGAGAAGTCACCATTTGATTCCATTATTGTCGATTAATAATATGAATTATTATAGCGATAATGACGTTTTGTTTTTATTCATTATTATTAATGTAATAAAAATGCGAAACATCTTTTATATAAGCGAATGTAATTTATTAAAGTTATTACATAAATAGAATATATTATATTTTATTATGCGTAGTGTTGCATAGTGTTTGCATAGTAAAATATTTTTATATAAATAGAATATATGATATTTTATTTAAAAGATTTTGCTTTAAATATGGATAGTCCGATTAAAAGTAAATCAATCTGGACCGTTAATGGATTAATTACTATGCATTCTATTTTCCTATAAATAAGCTCATTCCTTCATTATTTTCTTACTTTAATTCAATTGAAACTACTAGAGAGAAATTATAGAGAGAAGCTATAGAGAGAAAATCTATAGAGAGAAAGAAGAAAGAGTATTTTGGTACTTCACTACTTTGATAGCCGGTGTCTTTTCACGGTGAGGGATATTATTTGTTGTACGTGTAAGGGGTGTTATTCTTTCTTATTCATGAAGAGAACTTCATTATTCCATTCATTATTATTACATTGGAATAACTTTTGTAAAAGTGGCATACCCTATACATAACTTGTATCATGCTGCGTACCTATACTTGGTGAAATCCTTATATTATTCCATTCTTATTTATTACATTGGAATAACTTTTGTATCTGTGAAATCCCCTATACTTGGTGATTTTCTTACATTATTCAATTCTTTATTATTACATTGGACTGGCTTTATTGCATAAAATTGCATAAAGCCTCCGAACATTGATCATTCATCATTTGGTCGGTGTTGTTGTTTGCACGAGGGATTGTCGCTTTCTGATGCACATTATCCTAATTATTGATATGTGGTGAATCAACGATCGCTTCAAGCTCCATTCTTATTCTCAACATTCTCGGATGTCATTTTCGAGATCTTCGCCACAAAACAAAAGGTTAATTGACGTGTAACAAATTATCCCTATCTTGACCAAACCAATAAAATAGCACATAAACTTAGGTAGAGTCATACTAACGAAGGTATTCCCGTCTCTCCCTCCTAATACTATTCTCACATCTTAGCCAGGATCATATCCCTAAGCTCGATACTATGTGGCGCCCCCAAAATTAGGTATACATCACCCATCTTGGGTCGCCACTTACATGGTGCATAATTTAAATACAACTTACTAACATAAGCATGGTATAATATACGACATAAACCGTGAGTTTAAATACAAATATAAATCTACTAGATATTATACAAACTCAAAAAGGAGTCCTCATTACAATTATTATCACACTATTTCACGAATAGTGAGGACTACTAATGCTATCTTCGTGACCATCACTCGTTTCCCAGACTGCGTCCCAGGCTATATTCTCATTTCACGAAGAGAACGGTGAAAGAAAGGGTGAGCTCAACTAGCCCGATGAAGAAATATTATGACTAAGATAATGCGAGAATAAATTATCAATAGTCTTCAACAATGTTAAACCGATAAAATACAATAGACAAACGGTTTTTAATCTGCGGTGAATATCTTGATCCATTAAAAGAGTCAAGTAGAAAATAAAGTCTACTATCTTTTAGGTTTTAAAAGGTTTTTCATCCTTTATTATAGCCGAGACTCGAACTTTAATAAATATTCCACATCATCGAATCACCCCTCGCACTACTACCAAGGATATTCTTTAGTATCGCGACCACAATTATTCATGCACTACGGGCGAAGAATATTTGTGTATTCATTAATGGTCATGATCATGCCAACAATCGGTCCATCAATGCACTACTACAATCGAGGATTTTTACCACATCATTTGTAACATTACTAGTGATTACATACAATCGAATAGTCTCTCGGTCATAATCATACCAAGTCCATCTACGCACTACTGAAGCTACGGATGACTTTAAAAAATATAAACATGAGGATGATGACAATGATATAAGAATTCAATAAAACAAGTTCAAGAATTATTTTATCCAGAATTATTAACGTCCAAATTATCAACATGATCTCTTGTTTTGTAGAAAGTAAAATTCAAGAATGATCGGAAGAATATTTTCATGAAAGAGATCTTTGGATGAAACGCAAATATCAAGGATATTCCACTAATTTCATGGAGTATAAAGTCAAAGTTTTAACCAATTGGGTATAATAAAGAATGGAATAACAAAAGAAATCACCATGCATGCGATAGATCAAGCGCATAAAAGTTATTCCAATGTAATAATAAAGAATCGGAACCAGTCGGGTGAAATTCACACACCGAAGCGGGATGTTCCAACGAATAATAAAGATGGAACTGGATCCGGTAAAACACACGTATAGGATATTCCAACGAGAATAATAAAGAGCGGAACCAGTCCGCAAAACACACCGCGACAGGGATGTTCCAATGAATAATAAAGACGGAACCCAGTCCTGTAAAACACACGCATGTGATGTTCCAACAGTAATAATAATAAAGACGCGGAACCAGTCCAGGTAGTAAAACACTATGATGCAGGATGTTCCAATGTAATAATAGAAGAATGTCACCAAGTATAGGGTAAACCACTTATATCTGAAAGTTATTCCAACGAGTAATAATAAGCAATGGAATAACAACAGTTTCTTCTTCATGAATAAGAAGAATAACACCCCTTACATTTGGTAGGAGATTGAATCTTTTGCACGGTGTAGTAACAAAATACTCTTCTTCTTTCTCTTATTATTCTCTCTATACTTTCTCTCTATAGCTTGAATGAATTAAGTGAAAATAATGAAGCCCTAGGCCTCTATTTATAGAAGATTTCTAGCTTAGCACTGCCGAGTGTGAAAAGCGAGTGGCTTGACGACTAATGATGTGAAAAGAAAAGTGGTTTGACGCTTGTAGAATGTGAAACGACGAGTGGTTCGACGTCTGGTAAAGGTAATTACTATTAACGAAGGTAAAATACTATCGACGAAGGTAAATACTATTCACAAGGGTAATTACTATCGATTTAAGGTAATTACTATCGATTTAAGAGACTCTTAGATGATGACATATGAGCCCCCATAAAATAATCAAACTTACCACAAATCATTTTTTTTCATCAACACATATTTAATCTTTCAACAATTATTAATCATTTATAATCATCAGTCTCAATTATTGATTTAATACTATAACATATTATACGATGATGATCTTGTATGACAATAATTGAATCAATAATATAAGAGATATGATCAAGTGAATTACTGTAGCAATAATTGAAAGCGTAAATTGAGTGACTTCTCACGTAAGCATCAATAATCAATACTGCGTGTCTACTTATGCAACTCACGCGTATTATTGTACTTTTACCAATTTGTAGTTCAACGGCTTTAACTTTAACAATCCTCGTAGTTATTTTTATAAAATGTTTTTTTTCGTTTTCCGATCAATAATGAATTACATTAGGGTCCACTTTGATGATTGAGCCATTATGACGAATATTCCCTAACAAAAAGAATATTCCCGACTAAACGAATATTTTATAACAACTTGCATACTTTGCAAAATTTATAAATATTACCCACAACTATAACATTATATCAAATTTATTCCATAATATTAAAAAATAATATTTATAAAAAAAAATTCATCTTTATTTATAAAAGTTGGGGTCTTACAACCTCCCCTTCTTATGAAATTTAAGCCCTCGAAATTAGGGTACGCACTGGTATGTCAAGAGGTAAGGATACCTTGATTTCATTTCAGATTCTAACTCCCAAGTCATTTCCTCAACATCGTGGTTCCTCCACAAAACTTTGACTTGAGGTATAACCTTGGAGCGTAGAATATGTTCCTTCTTATCCAAAATTTGAACAGAACCTCTTCATACGCCAAATCTTCCGCTATTTCGTCTGGGTTCTAACTCAATAATATGGTTCGGGTCTTTCACATATTTACGTAACATAGATATGTGAAAACGCGATGAACATTCTGAGACATATTTAAGCGGTAAAAGCGAGTCTATAGGCCACGCTTCCTACTCGATCGAGGATTAAAATGGACCGATGAATCGAGGGTTAAGTTTTCTCTTTTCCAAATCTTGTAACTCCTTTCCAATGGAGCAACTCTCAACAACACACGATCTCCTATATCGAATTCCACGTCCTTTCGATGAAGATCAAGATAACTCTTTATCGATTTTGTGAGGTTTTTATATTTGTCGGATCGTTTGAATCTTTTCCGTAGTCATACGTATCAACTCCGGTCCCCAACAACGTTGCTTCACCCCCTCATCCCAAAGATACCGGAGAAACGACACTTTCTTCCATACAACGCTTGAATGGAGCCATGCCAATACTTGCTTGATAAGCACTGTTGTAGGAAAACTCCACCAATGGTAAGAACTTGTCCCAACTCCCCTTGAAATCAAGGACACGTAGTCTTAATAGATCTTCAAGAGTTTGAATAGTCCTCTCCATCGTCCGTCCGATTCGAGGATGATATGCCGAGCTAAATCGTAAAGTCTGTGCCCATAGCTTTTGCAAACTAACCCAAAATCGTTAGAAGTGAATCTTGGGTCTCGATCGAAACTATGGATACCCCAAGATACCATGCAGTCTTACAATCTCGTTTATGTACATCTGACGAAGACGTTCAAGTGTATAAGTTTCTCGATTCGGTAAGAAATGAGCGAGACTTGGTCAATCTATCAACAATGACCCAAATCGCATCAATGCCTTGAGAAACCTTAGGAAGACCGAGAATCGAAATCCATAGTAATGTTCTCCCACTTCCATTCCGGAATTTCAAGTGGTTCTGATGGACCTTTTGGTACTTGATGCTCCGCTTAACTCGTTGACAAGTTAGACACCTTTGAGATAAACAACGCAAATCTCTCTCTTCATATCGCTTCCACCAAAATGTATGATTTAATATCACATGATACATTTTGGTACTCCTGTGATGGATTGCAAAATGGTGTGTCATATACCTCCATCATGATATTATACTTTAAATCGGTCGTTAGAACACAAAGTCTGGAGTTATTTCAAGTATTCCTTCTTCATCGATTCTTGCTTCCTGCATATAGCACCTTCGCACTTTTTTTTCCTCATACGCATCGCCTCCAGTGTCCGTAGCTTGAGCGGCTTTTAACTTTATCGATTAAAGTCGGTTCTACTCTTATACTCGCTTATCATCACAATGCGTCCTCGAGTTTTTTAACTCTATCTCCATCCTTTGCAAGTCACACAAATGGGCCTTTGCGTTGACAATATCGCACTTCGATTGCGTATGATTTTCTACCTAATAAATCCACCTACCACATTCGTTTTTCGGGATGGTATGGGATGGTATGATCATAATCTTTCAATGCTTCAAGCCAACGCCGTTGTCGCATGTTGAGTTCCTTTTGAGTGAAGAAATATTTGAGGCTTTTATGATCCGTAAAGATCTCCACTTTCTCCCCATACAAGTAATGCCTCCAAATTTTAAGTCTGAAGACAACAAATGCCAACTTTAGATCATGAGTAGGATAATTCCTCACATATTCTTTTGAGTTGTCGCGAGGCATAGGCTATAACTTTTCCATGTTGCAGATAAGAACACATCCCAACCTTTTGCTCAAGCATCATTTGTAGATGACAAATCCTCCGAGCCGATGGTATTGTCGTAACAGTGCTTGAAATAAGTCTCCTCTCGAGTTCTTGAAAACTCTTCCTCACATTCTTTGCTCCAACCGAACTTTTGTATCTTTCGAGTCACCGAAATACTGGAGTAGCTGATTCGAGAAAATCCTTCCACGAATCTCCGATAATAACCAAATTAAACCGAGAAAGCTACGTCTTTCGGTCATCGATTTAGGTTGTTCCCTTTGAATAGCTTGATCTTTCTTTGGGTCAATGATATTCCATGACTTGATACCATATGCCCAAGGAATGCTACTTCTTCAAGCTTTAATTCGCATTTCTTCAACTTCGCATAAAGCTTATATTCACGAAGCTTTTGGAGTGTCGCCTCAAGTGTTGCTCATGATCTTCACGGCTTTTGGAATAAATAAGGATGTCATCAATAAAGACGACCACAAAGTGATCTAAATATTCCTTGAATACTCGGTTCATCATATCCATGAAGGCAAAGAGAGCATTAGTCAATCCAAAGGACATGACTAGGAATTCATAATGCCCGCATCGAGTTCGGCAAAGCCGCCTTTGGAATGTCACGGTTCTAATCTTCAATTGGTGATATCCTAATCGAAGATCAATCTTTGAAAAGAATTTGGCTCCTTGCAATCGGGTCAAACAGTCATCAATACGTGGCAATGGATACCTATTTTTGATGGTGACATGATTCAACTCCGATAATCAATACAAAGTCGCATACTCCCATCTTTCTTCTTCACGGTCGTAACAGAGCAATCCCCAAAGGAGAAGTACTAGGGACGAATAAAGCCAATGTCTAACAATTCCTCAGAGTTGGGTCTTTAACTCTCCGAGTTCAATAGAGCCATTCGATATGGGGCTTTGGAAATAGGTTTTGTATCGGGTTCAAGGTCGATACAAAATTCAATTTCACGCTCCGGGGGTAGGCCAGGAAGTTCTTCGGGGAATACGTCAGGAAATTTATTAACAATAGGAATATCGTTTAAAACGGCGTATTTTTATTTAAATCGCGACATGAGCTAAGAAAGCTTGACATCCGCTTTTCAATAAACGAATAGCTTTATGGCTTGAGATGACCGTGATTGATTTTAATGGTTTGGTCATTTGAATTCGCATAATAGGTTGATTAGGAATACTGAAAGCTAACAACCTTACAAAAACAATCAATTTTTGCATGATAAGTAGTTAACCAATCAATCCCTAGAATCACGTCAAATGCAAGTATTTTTAATGAAATAAGATCAACAGGTAATGTGAGGGTACCGATTTGAACCAAACAAGACTTATAAGCAGTGGATGTAATGAAGGTTTCTCCCAACGGAGTTTCCACAGATAAGTCAAAGTCTAATTTCTCCTGAGTCAAATTTAATCGATGAAATGTAAGTAGGAGAAATAAAAGAATGGGTAGAATCCCAGATCAAATAAAGTATAGACTTCATTTGATTTTATGATAAGCTTTCACGTGATGACCTCATTCGGATTCCTTGCTCTTTGGGAGGTCACAACAAACGCCTCCTCCCTTGCTACTCTGGGTTTTGAATTTTACAGGATGGCCTTTGGTGCCTCCATCCTACATTGAATTTTGTCTTGATGAATCCACACAAAATCGAGCTAAGTGACCTTCTTCCACCTGATTATAACATGCTTTGGACTGGCATGGCGCAGTTTGATCTGATGTGTCCCTCTCCTCGCATTTGAAGCATATGATGGGGGTCTTTCTCCTTCCTTAACAATGGGTCTTTGGTCTTTGGCGTCTTTCCACCATTGTTGAATCTCCGCTTTGAAATGTCCATTCTTATTGTTTTATTACTGATTACCAAAAAGTGGTTACCATATATCCGGCATGTTGATTCTCCATCGCTTGTTGTCACCGCTCGATGACTACTCATTGGTATTATAATTTTGTCTTTGCTCTCTTTTAGTTAGGTTGACTCATTATCGCTTCCACTAACTGAGCCCTATTTACAACATCTGAATACAAACACAGTTTATGAGAAATAAGATGTTGACGTATCTCCGGCTTCAAATGTGACGACCCCAAAATAGGTAAACACAACACCCATTCTCGAATGCCAAATACATAGTGTAAAAACAACTACAACTCTATTATCACAACAATAAAAGCGTGAGTTTAAATACAAATATTATCTTCTAGACAATATCTATACTCAATTAAATCCTCATCACATTTATTGATACATTATTTTACAATAATGGTGAGGACTACTAAACAACTCTCTACAGAACCTTCATTCCATACCCCGACCACTAATACTTTCGCTACATTCTCGCCTCACGAGAAGAAAAATGGAACAACAAGGAAAAGGGTGAGCTCAACTAGCCCAATAAAGAATGTTATGACTAAGATAATATACAACAAATTATCGTTAGTCTCCAACGAGGAAAAAATCGATGAATACAATAGACAATAACAAGTTTCCGATCAATATTCGCAATGAAATAATAATTCATGTAAGAGTTACGTAGAGAATGAAATCTACTATAATCTATGAATTTAACAGGTCCATCATCAATATTTTATCCTGTAACATCAATCAATATTCATCTCAAATCAAATATTCATCTTTGCACTCACAGACCAAAGATATTCATCAATGTCCATTATTTCATCTCAACACTGCTCATCTTTGCACTAAAGGCCAAAGATATTCATCATTGGTTATGTTCATTTAAACACTTGTTCATCTTTTACTTTCGGCCCAAAGATATTCTTCGAAAATCATTCATCTTTGACTATGTGCCAAAGATATTCAATATTATCATCATTTAAGACCACGGATGATGAAAAATATTTTTGAAAAAAGCGAATCCAAAGGAAAACAAAATGACAAGGATTAAGGATTAAGGATTCGTACTTTGTTTTATCCATGTTCAAAAAATACCTCAAAAATAATCATAGTGGTGTAAAATTCAAGAATGATCAAAACATGGATACAATCAAAGCTAGTATCCAGAATAGATGTTTTGGACAAAAAGAAAAATTTTCATTTTTAAATTGAATAGTCAAATATCGTGAATAAGGTCTTGATATCGTGAATAAAGTTACAGATATCGTGAATAAGAACTCAGACACCAAAAGATAGAAATTCCACAAAAAATATTTTCACACCATGGAATAATACTACGTGAATAAGAACTCATGAATAGTAACTTCGTGAATAAGAACTCATGAAATAGTAACCCCGATATGAAAAAGTTCCAAATTTGATAAAACTTAGGATCAACATTTGAAAGATAATGATATCAAGAAATAATATCATTACGAAAAAATAATATCCACTTACCTCAAAGAATCAATTACTTGAAAGGAAAGGTGGAAGTGATCTTTGAATGAAATTTGCATCTTGACAAGAACTCAAAAGTATCTAAATACTCACAAAATACGCTCAATAATATAGAGAGAAGAGAGAAACTTTGTTTAAATATGTGATTTTCAATTCTAATGCTTAGCCCTCTATTTATGGAAAATGTTAGCAACAAGAAGCAGACACGCTTTGCACGATGGCTTTTACTCTATTACTATTGCCACCCACCACATTTGAAATAAAATTCAGCACATTTTTTCACCAACCACAAGTGGGGCCCACTCAATTCTAGAATTTTCCACCAAAATCAATTATAACCCTAATTTCCGAATCAACACCTCTTAAAATTCATAACAAATCATTCGTTCATTTTTAAGGTTCAAAATTTGTGGACATATACTTTTCCGACTTATGTATATAACATATCCAAAATTACAACAATCCAGCGGTGGATTAAATATTATAACTCACAATAAAGTATGTAATAACAGATTTGATCTTTTAATACCTCCAAATCCGATAAAATACAATAAAACATCTCAAAGCATTAATTCTTCATTAATAACCACATAAATAAATCCATCATTTATATTCATATAAAATAAATATTTCCTTATCATATGAATCAATAATTAATTATTCACAATAATATTATAGAATCACATTTACGTATACAACCAGTCGTTCCCAGGAAAGGGGGCTTTCGATAAGAATTTCTTCTACTTGGCTGCATGATTAGGTGACGAAACCTCTCTTAGATGTAACTTTCTAGACATTGCCAATAATGTTATCTAATAATATTATTCAAATAATATGAATTATTGATCGATAATAGAAAATCTTGTCAAATTGACAATTATTGAAACAATAATAATATAAAATATCAACGCAACAATTATTGAATCAATAAAATAAAATATTGAGCAAGAACTCACTGCGTGAAAATTATTGAGTAAAGGCCTTCACGTGAGGATCAATAATTCAACACATCAGCAATACCGTATACTCACCAATCTTCTTTGCGACCACGCCAGATATCTTTGATTTTAACCCATAGGGTATTCCAACAAATGTCTTAGCAGTAACAACTACTGCCGTTATTTATAACCACCCAAACTTTGTAGTTTTCCTCATCCAATCGCTTTCGGGTTGTGGGCACGGTCATTTACTTGGCCGCATAAATATTCCCAAGCAATCACGAATATTCCACGACCGAAACGAATATTCCCAAACAAAATGAATATTTTATAACCAACTCTTTATTTTGAAATATTTACGTATTTAACCCTTAACTATCCACATTAATCAAATCAACCCTTACTATTTCAAAATAATAAATAAGGAAATTCCTTTTTATTTAAAAAAAATTTAGGTCTTCTGACCTCCCATCCTTATGAAATTTAGGTCCTAAAATTGACGTGACGTTTACCTAGTGTTTCAAAAAGATGAGGATACCTCGCTTTCATTTCCGTTTCCAATTCCCGGTCATTTCCTCAATAGCGTGGTTTACGCCACAAAACTTATGGTATAACCTCGATGCATAGTCGTGTTCTTTCCTCTACAAAATCTTGGCGGTGCCTCACAAATACACGTTAAGTCTTGGCTATCTTCTTGGGTTCTAACTTCAATGACGTGTTTGAATTCGTCCACATATTTACGTAACATCGATACGTGAAAAGCGTTATGAACAGCGTCATACTTGGTGGTGAAAGCAGTTTCATAGCCATTCAGTTCTATTGATCGAGAATTTCAAATGGATTAATAAATCGAAGGTTTGAGCTTTCCTCACCTCCACCGGATTCTCGCTTTTAAAATAACAACTTCTTGCCTCCTTCAAATTCATCACCGCCGATTATTGGCAATGCGACTTTAACTTTATCGATTAAAATCGATTATATAAATATATCATCACGTCATCAGACATATATCGTCACGTGAGTACCTAGAGTTTTCATCTCCATCTCTATTATTTGTATATTATCGAAATGAAGTCTTTGACAATATTGTACTCGTACTTGTATCACGATCTTCCTACTCAACACTGCCGTCTTTCCGTTCGGCTTTCCGAGGATGGCATGGATTGAACATGTCTTGAAATGAGTCTCTCTCTTGAGTTCTTCAAGCTCTTCCACATTCCTTCCATTCGAATTTTGTATTCTCACGAAGTCACCAAGCGTTAATGGAATAGCGATTCGAGAATATCTTCAACGAATCTCCGATAATAACCATTAAGCTGAAAAGCTTAACGTGTTTGATTATCCGACTTAGTTGCTCTCAACCTGTGACTCATATCCCAATCTTGGATAAGACGTCACGCATGACACCTATCGATTTTACTATCGCATTTAATATAGCGTCCACTTACGAGTGAGAGTTCCGGCTTGGTGAATTCCTGAAATCACGAGATAAAGGCTCGTGCCACTAAATTCTATAGTTGAATTTTAACTCCACGAAGTTCGAATAGGAGCCATTCGATGTGAGATTTTAGAAATGAGTTTTGTCTGGGTTCAAAGTCGATACAAAATTTAATATGACGTCTTTGGGAGTTAAGCGATAAATTCTTCGGGAAATACGTCGGGAAAAATCAATAACAACAAGAATATTATTCAAATCGGCGTGTCTTTATTGAAATCCATAATATGGACTAAGAAAACTTGACATCCGTAATAAGCGAATGACTTCATGGCTTGATATGAAAATGTTTGACTACAATGGTTTGACCGCTTGAGTTCAATAATAAGGTTGCTTAGGAATATGAAAACTATGACCTTACAAAGCAATCAATTTGGTATGATGAGTAGTTAACCAATCAATCCCCAAAAGCAAGTATCTTTAAAGAGATAAGGTCAATGGTAAGTAATGGTGCCAACTTAATCAAACAAGATTTCTAAACAACGGATGTAATAAAGTTTCTCCCAATGGAGTCTCCACAAATAGGTCAAAAGTCTAATTTCTCCAGTAAGTTCAAACGCTGAAATGAAGAAGAGATAAAGAATGGGTAGAAGCAGATTATCTAGTAAGGTATAAACTTGTTGAGAATTTATAATTAACTAACCGTATTAACCGTTCGTCGGTTCTCGTATTTTATAGAGGTCACACGACAAGCGCTCTTCGAAGAACCGGCTGACTTTGACTTTTTTCTCGACATCCTTTTGAGTCCACCGCCTCGGCCTTTAGGTTTTTCGATATCGTCTAATCTCGAAGCGATATCATCCTTCTTTCCACAATTATAGCATACCTTAAATCATTGTGCGCGGTTTGGTGATATATCCCTCTTTCCGCATTTGTAACATACGAATAGATGGTCTTTCTCTCCTTGGAACCGGTTGCCATTTGGCTGACGCGTAGCGTCTTAGCGTGAATACGTTTAATGAATCTCCTCTTTTTAAATCTCCTCCGACCTTCTTATTTTCACGGCATACGATTACCACGGAGTGGTTACCGGCCTTTGTCAGTATTCTTCTTTCTCCACCGAGTTATCGTTATTCGATGACCTTCTTTATCTTTAGTATGATCCTCAGTTTATGGTCCCCGGTTGAACGTACTTTCGTTATCTCATTTCTAACAACCGAGCCACATTTTAATGACTACATCTGAATAGAAAATTTACGAGAAATGAGATCTCGACGTATCTTGGATTCAAACCTCTCGTAAACATCCGCATCGTCAATGCGTTCATCATTCTCCACCAAATGAGGTGCAAGCACAGATAACTCAAGAACTTAATATTCGCCATAACGGGATACCGCCATGTTATTCTCCGCTTAGTTCTAATAAACTCCCACTTCTTCATATGCTGAATACTTTTCGGGAAGTATTGTCATTGAACTATTTCAAACGTCTCCCATCTTTTTGAGTGCATTTAATTGATGGATGATTTACATGATTCCCACCGATGTCTGCTCGCCACGGAACATAAAGGTGGGCGAATGGAACCTTCACAATTCTCCGTGCATCCCAGAGACGTTGATATCTTGGTAATTTATTAACCCGATGTTTCCGCCATAATCGGATCCGCTTCTTAAATTAAGGTGGTCCCAACTCTTTGAGCGCTTTGGCATTTCGTGACCACCGAATGGTTCATATCATTTCCTCTTATATTTTGAACACGAAGTCTCCTCGCCCCGATTTTGCATGAGCTGCAAAAGCTTCTAAACATCCCTCGTTCATCATCTGCCGAATTGGTATTATTCATGTGAGGAGGTACATTGCTTGACTATTGCACGTTCTCCTCGTTGTTAAATATGGGCATCTCCACGCCCCATTTACACCACTATTAATATTCTCCGACGACATTCTCAATTTTGTCATAAAATAAGGGTTAATTAAGGAAATCAATCACATAATATCCCTATATCTTGACGACTAACAAATAAGCTTAGGTAGGACACACTCAATGGATTTATTTCTGCTCCCCTCCTAGTTCTATTCCCAGATCTCCGCAGGAGATCATATCCCTAAACTCGATACTAACCGTGACCCCCAAAATGGGTAAACACAACACCCATTCCGAGTCAAATACATCGTGATGTAAACAACTACAACTTTATTATCACAACAATAAAGCTGGCAGAGTTTAAATACAAATATTATCTTCTAGACAATATCTATACTCAATTAAATCCTCATCACATTTATTGATACATTATTTTACAATAATGGTGAGGACTACTAAACAACTCTCACAGAACCTTCATTTCCATACTGCCAAGTAGTACTCGCTACATTCTGCTTCTCTTGAAGAAGAAAATGGAACAACAAGGGAAAGGGTGAGCCTTCAACTAGCCGAAGAAGAATGTTATGACTAAGATAATATACAACAAATTATCGTTAGTCTCCAACAGGAAAATCGATAGAATACTGATAGGCAACAAGTTTCGGATCAATATTCATAATGGAATAATAATTAATGTAGAAAGTTACGTAGAGAATGAAATCTACTATAATCTATGAATTTAACGGTATCCATCATCAATATTTATCCTCAGCAACATCAATCGATATTCATCTCGAATCAAATATTCATCTTTGCCTTTCTACAGCCAAAGATATTCATCAATCATCGTGTTCATCTCAACACTGCTCATCTTTTTGCACTAAAGGCGAAAGATATTCATCGATCGGTACGTATTCGTTTAAACACTTGTTCATCTTTGCTACTGGGCCAAAAGATATTCTTGAAATCATTCATCTCTTTTGCTACTGAATTGAAAGATATTCAATATTATCATCATTTAAAATTGCGGATGATGAAAAATATTTTTTTAAAGAACGAAATCCAAATGAAACAAAATATGACGAGGATTAAGGATAAGGATTAGTACTTTGTTTTATCCATGTTCAAAAATACCTCAAAAATAATCATAGTGGTGTAAAATTCAAGAATGATCAAAACATGGATACAATCAAAGTTAGTATCGAGAATAGATATTTTGGACAAAAAGAAAATTTTCATTTTAAATGAATAATGTCAAGTATCGTGAATAATCATGCGATAATCGTGAATAAGTAACTCTACACCAAAAGATAGAAATTCCACAAAAAACATTTTTCAAAAC
Source organism: Panax quinquefolius (assembly GCA_020205615.1). Lineage (NCBI taxonomy): Eukaryota > Viridiplantae > Streptophyta > Magnoliopsida > Apiales > Araliaceae > Panax > Panax quinquefolius. Next base: position 2,998,511 of record CM035169.1, on the reverse strand, counting down.
CATGAATAGTACTATCCGTGAATAATAGCTCATGAATAGTAACTCGTGAATAGTAACTTTCGTGAATAGTAACCTGAAGCGCTGATGAAAAAGTTCCAATTTGATAAAACTTGAAGATCGACATTTCAAGCATAATGATAATTGAAGAAATAATATCATTCTGAAAAATAATATCCACTTACCTCGAAAATCGATTACTTGAGGAAAGGAATTGAGGAAGTGATCTTTGAATGAAATTTGTCTTGAGCGACAACTCTCAAAGTATCTAAATACTACTTAAAATAAACTCGATAATATAGAGAGAAGAAAACTTTGTTTACGTGTGATTTTCGATTCTAACTTAGCCCTCATTTATAGGAAAATGTTAGCCTTTGAAGCGGACTTGACTGTACACGATGGCTTTACTGCTACTATTGCCACCACACATTTGAAATAAAATTCAGCATTTTTTCACCAACCTACAGAGTGGGGCCCACTCGATTCTAGAATTTTCCACCAAAATCAATTATAACCCACAATTTTAGAATCAGTCAACTCTTAAAATTCATAACAAATCATTTCGTTCATTTTTAGCAGGTTCAAAATTTGTGGACATATACTCGAACTTATGTATATAACATATCCAAAAGTATCCAATCAGCGGTGATTAAATGTATAACTCACCGCAATAACAGTTAGAACACAGAGTTTGATCTTTTAATACCTCGATCAAACAAAATCTGATAAAACATCTCGGCATTAATTCTTTCATTAATAACCACATAAATAAATCCATCATTTATATTCATATAAAATAAATATTTCATTATCATATGAATCAATAATTAATTATTCTGGAAATAATATTATAGAATCCATTTAGACAATGACGGTACATTTCCCGAGGAAGAGGGGCTTCCCGATAAGAATTTCTTAACTACTTGGCGCAATTAGGTATTAAACCTCTCATTAGCGCGAACTTTCTAGACATTGCCAATAATGTTATCTAATAATATTATTCACTAATATGAATTATTGATCGATAATGAGAAATCTTGTCGGTGACAATTATTGAAACAATAATAATATAAATATCAGCGTTAATGATTATTGAATCAATAAAATAAAATATTGAGCATGTAACTCTGTGAAAATTATTGAAATTAACGCCTATTACGTGAGGATCGATAATTGACAATCTTGCTGTCTGATACTGGTGTCTTCTTGTGCGACCAGCGTATTCTTTATTATTTTAACCAAAGGGTATTCAGCAGTCTTAGCAGTATAACTACGTAGATTATTTATAACCACCAAACTTTGTTGTTTTCCTCATCGATCGCTTTCTAGATTATGGGCTACCACATGGTTGCTTTGCAGTAAATACGAATATTCATTTGAAGCATACTGAATATTCCACGACCAACGAATATTCCCACAAAATGAATATTTTATAACCACTTACTTATTTTGGAAATATTTAACGTATTTAACCATTTAACTATCCCATTAATCAAATCAACCACTTACTATTTCAAAATAATAAATAAAGGAAATTCCTTTTATTTAAAAAATTTCGGTCTTCATGAACCTCTTAAAACATTAGCATAAATTCTCTCTTCATTATCCACAGTGGAATATTGAAGCCGTGATAACTCATAGAAATTTTGCCTCGTATTGCGACCTTTGGGTCATATTGTTTTGTTCAACTTGATAAATTCCACCTCCTTCATGTATGGCCGAATACTTTCGGAAAGTATTTGTCGTTGAAACGACTCACGGAACTTCTCGAATATCTTGATCTGTTGAGTTGAGTCACGTTTCTGGGAATTTCCGCAGGTAATCCACTTTCTCAGCATGACATAAAAAGCGACAAAGGGAACACTTTTAACTCGGGCATCCAGAACATCAAATATCTTGTGTAATACACTTTATCCGTGCTTCCGCGAAGTGGTTTTTAGTTTCTCCATAAACTCCGGTGGTCCCGACTCAATGAATTGTTTAGCGGTGTGCTTGAGGATTTTCCGTGTTTCCAATTCACGTTTTGGATGAGGAGGTATTTACCGCTTAACATTGCATAAATTGCATAAAGCCTCTGGTAAACGTTGGATCGTTCATCATTTGGTTAGTGTTGTTGTTTGCGTGAGATTATCGACTTTCTGATGCACATTATCCTAATTATTGATATGGGTGAATCAGCGATCGCTGCTTGCTCAAATTCTTATTCTCGACATTCTCGGATGTCGTTTGAATCTTGCCCACAAACAAAGGTTAATTGACGTATAACAAATTATCACTATCTTACGACCAACCAATAAAATAACACGTAAACTTAGGTAGGTCAATCTAAGCGAAGGTATTCCCCGTCTCTCCCTCTGTATACTATTCTCACATCTTGGCAGGGATCGTATCCACTGGCTTTCGATATACCAGATGGCGGCGCCCCAAAATTAGGTGCTACATCACCCGTCTTGGGTAGCCACTTCCTTAGTGCGAGGAATTTAAATACAACTTCTTAGCATGTTTTATTATGGTATGCAATCGACGTAAGGCGTGAGTTTAAATACAAATATCGTCTACTAGATATTATCTGAACTCAAAAAGAGTCCTCATTACAATTATTATCACCTTTATTTCACGGAATAGTGAGGACTACTAATCTTTATCTTCAGGACCATCACTTTCGTTTCCAAACTGGTCGGGTATATTCTCATTTCTGAAGAACGGTGAAAGAAAGGGTGAGCTCAACTAGCCCGATGAAATATTATGACTAAGATAATGCGAGAATAAATTATCAATAGTCTTGACAATATTAAAGCGATAAAATCTGATAGACAACCCAGTTTAAGCTGCGGTGAATATCACGATCCATTAAAAGAGTCGAGTAGAAAATAAAATCTACTTATCTTTAGGTTTTAAAAAGGTTTTCATCATCTGTTATAAATGAGACTCGGCTTTAATAAATATTCCACATCGTGAATCACTTACCTTACTTCCGGCTGAGGATATTCTTTAGTATCGCGACCACAATTATTCATGCAGCTACGGGCGAAAATATTTGTGTATTCATTAATAATTGTGATCGTGCCAACAGCTTTGTCCATCGATACCTTCTTGACCATTGAGGATTTTACCACATCATTTTGTAACATTACGATTAAATGATTACCTAGCGAATAGTCTCTAATTAAGCCATCATACGAGTCCATCTCAATACCCACTACGGGCCATGGGATGACTTTAAAAAATATAAACATGAGGGATGATGACAATGATATAAGAATTGATAAAAGCAGTTCAATTATTTTATCCGGGAATTATTAACGTCGAATTATCAACATGATCTTTGTTTTGAGAGTAAAATTCAGAATGATCGGAAGAATATTTTTAAGTGAAAAGATCTTTGGATGAAGCATGAATATCGAGATATTCCACTAATTTCATGGAGTATAAAGTGAAAGTTTTAACTAATGGGTATAATAAAGAATGGAATAACAAAGAAATCACCATAAATGCGATAGGCCATGCACCAGAGGAGGTTATTCCAACGGAATAATAAAGAGCGGGGAACGAATTCGGATTGAAATTCACTGCCGACGGCCGGATGTTCAACAAGAATAATAAAAGATGGAACCCGGTCAAATTGTAAAACAACACGAATAGGATATTAAGCAGAATAATAAAAAAGCGGAAACGAGTCACGGGTGTAAAACACCACGAACAGGATGTTCCAGCGAGAATAATAAAAAGGCGGAACAGGAGTCCGGTGTAAAACACCACGCACGGATGTTCCAGCGAGAATAATAATAAAGGCAGAACAGGGTCGGTGTAAAACCTGCCAGACAGGATGTTCTAAATGAATAATAGAAGAATGTCACCCAAGTATAAGGGTAAACCACTAGCATACGAGGTTATTCAAGCGAGAATAATACAATGGAATAACAACAGGATTCTCTTAGCTGTGAATAAGAAGAATAACACCCGCACATTTGGTAGGAGAGTTGAATCTGCATGACGGTGTAGTAACAAAATACTCTTCTGCTTTCTCTGCTTTATTCTCATACTTCTCTCTACTATAGCTTGAATGAATTACGTGAAAAATAATGAAGCCCTAGGCCTCTGTTTATAGAATTTCTAGCTTACTTTCTAACGTATGTGAAAAGGCGAGTGGGCGGCAATGATGTGAAAAGAAAAAGTGGTTTTAGCGCTGTAATGTGAAGCGGCCAGTGGTTGGCGTCTTGTGTGTGAAGGTAAAAGGTATTTACTATCAAAGTGTAAATACTATTGTGAAGGTAAATACTATTCACAGAGGTAATTCTTATTAGCCGAAGGTAATTCTTATTGACGAAGAGACTCTTAGATGATGACATATAGGCCCCAGTAAAATAATCAAACTTACCGCGAATCATTTTTCATCAAACAACCCATATTTAATCTTTTCAACAATTATTAATCATTTATAACATGCGTACAATTATTGATTTAATCTTATAACATATTATCACGGATGATCTTGTGACAATAATTGAATCGATAATATAA